>JAHLJT010004567.1:17209121-17221349 GCA_031308135.1 Acheta domesticus | reverse complement strand
TTTGCTAGGGTACTGCAACCGGCAGTTCGCCTCGTGTTGATCGGAGAAACCACGAAGCACTAGCTTCAGAGCAGTCGACTGCCTATAATTCTCCCTTCAGACAGCGACTGATTCGACCTAGCTTACAAGCTCGTGTCGAACATCCTGCCACCATCGGGACTCAACCTAGCCCCTCCCTCCCGGACAGGGAAAGACATGACAGCAGCGGATGCCCTGAGCCAATTCTTCCGGTACACAATTCGGAGCCGAGCGCGTTGGCCGGAGGTCACCGAGGCTCACGGACGCAAACCGAACCTCCACGAATCGCTCTGGACGCCATTTTGGAATAGACTGTGAGAGATTCCGATTATCACAAGAGCATTTGAATTCGATATGTTTTACAGTATTATGTATGACGATGAACATTTATATTCGACAGTCTTCTCTGAATTGTGTAGGTATTGCAATAGCCAGCCGTATGTTTTAAAATATTTTTTCACTATCCAAATAAAACAGACTATAAAGAAAAGATTATAACTGCATGGAATGTAAAAGATTTTGAAAACAGCAAATGAACAAATTAAGGCAGTAAGCGTTCATTACATGAATTTTAATACTGTCTTAAAAGTTAGTGTTTTATACTGAAAAACCTGTAAATAATAGCACGGATTTAAAGCGGAATCACGAAATATTGTTGAATAGATATCGCTAATTCCTTTCTAACGAAAATCATTGGTGTTTTATACTAGAGATTGTATTTTTAGTTGAAGAGTTTAAAATTTTTGACGTTAGGTTGATATTCAAGTACAATTGTAATAGTAAAATAATCATTGGATTTTGTTTTCCTGTTTGTTTTATTATAGAGTGCAAATAGGCGGCTACGTAATTTCGTGCAGGTTATTCTCCAAGTTCTATTTTGAAGACTATTTCTGATATGGGAACCAAACAATTTTGGAAAACAAGCTGAAAAAGTATTTTGATTTGACGAATGTTTCCGAGTTGCATTAAACATCACATTTTAGTCCATTTTTCATGATTCATTGAACTTTCAGGAAAATGTTGGTGATTGATTTTGAACTATATATTATTCTTAGCCAATATTTAAAGAATTATTTTTTCTTTCTTTTTATAAAACTTAGTAAAAAATTGTAATAAATTTTTTAAAAGAATGAAGAAAGAAAACAAATTGTCTTAGAATTGGCCGAGGATAATATACGTAGAGCGTAGGCTTCCGCGGCCGAGTCAATATTAAGTTGGCTGTCCGGGTGAACGCCGCGTCCATTGCAAAGGTGCCGACGTTTCGGTCGCATTCTGCGACCTTCCTCAGGTCGTAATGCGACGGAGTTGTACTGTGCACGGTTCTCGGCGCGGCGGTCACCCGGACAGCCAACTTAATATTGACTCCGGCCGCGGAAGCCTACGCTCTCACTTGACCACCTCTACGGGAGGAAATATTTAAACTCACTCGTGAGTTCACTACATTGCGTGACAAACGGAAACGTAAGCTGAGTCAGCTCGCTTTCCTCCAACGGTGCAGAGATGAGGACGTTCTGCCGTCCTTTCTCGAAATCCGTCACCAGACTCAGACCCAGGCAGCATTGCGGATTCTCCGTAGAACGGGTTTTGCCCTCCTGCGTGAGAGGATCCGCGATACCAGGATGCAACTCTCTAACATCGAACGTAGTTGCTTAATATTCATTTAAAGCTTGCATGTTGTCTTAGTGTACCTGATTTTATCACACTTGATACGGTTTCGGCTGAAGCCGCGAAAGTGTATTTGATAAATCTAGATGTAAGCAAATCGGAAATTCGACAAACTAAAGGTCAAACAACATCCTGAGACCTGTAGGGTTGGCTTGACGAGTACTGTCGTCAACCTAACTGACGACCAGTTGAACCAGGCTACTGTGTCTGTATTGAGTAAAGGCCTCAATTTCGCCCCCCTGCCCGACCGCGTTCCTACCGCGGATATCGTGGCAGGGGTGGAAACGCGTTTCAAAACTGCCTGCCGACAGGCTGACTACATCGCAGAGAATCGGCTCGTTTTCTGGCCCATTCTAAATTGCCACGTAGTAATTGCCACGCGAGGAGCGTTTAGCGTTGCGCGAACTACGTAAGCGTGAGGACATCGTTGTAGTACCGGCGAGACAAAGGCAATGCCACGGTGGTCATGAAAACTATTGACTACCATTCTAAAGTTGAGGCGTTGCTGACAGATCAGGCCTATACTGTTCTGCAAAGTAATCCCGTTCGTAGCTGAGGGAGAGGTCGCGGCACGGATTAACACTCGGCTGCTAAGAGTCGGAGGCCAAACCTAGGTTAAAACGTGGCAACCACTGTATTCCTAGGCTTTATGGTCTTCCTAAGATACATAAGCCCGACGTGCCACTGCGCCCCATTGTGAGCGCTATTAACTCCCCCACCCACCCTCTTGCCCGCTATGTGTCCGATAAACTGCAGCCTTTGACTGACGACATCAAGTCAGCTGTCAGGAATTCGGCCCACCTTATTGACATTCTTAAGGAGCTCCGCATAAATCTCGGACATCCTCGTCAGCTTCGATGTCACGTCTTTGTTCACTATGGTTCCAGTGGACGAGGCGGCCACTGTCATACGCAGGAAACTTGCTCCCGTGGGCTCACGTCGGAATGGGCCGACTTAGCTGAGTTCTGTCTCACGTCCACTTTCTTCCAATACGAGAGCAAACTATATGCTCAAGTTGAAGGAGCGGCCATGGGTTCTCCCCTCTCTCCAGTTGTGGCTAACCTGTTTATGGAGGCCTTTGAAACGGAGGCCCTGGAGAATGCCCCACTAAAAACCAACTGTTTGGCTCCGGTACGTGGACGATACACTAGTAGTGTGGCCCCACGGTCCTCACACCTTAGCTGACTTCCTCCAGCACCTTAACACCACACCCTAAGATTAAGTTTACGATGGAGGTGGAACATGAGGGAAATTACCTTTCCTTGACGTGCTGGTGAGTCGGAAAGCGAACGGTAGACTAGACACAGTGTTTACGTAACCCACTCATACAAACCGTTATTTGCATGCCGGCTCTCACCATCACCCGGCAACTAAACGGGGGGTTTTTGAAAACTCTGGCCATCAGCAGCAACTAGAGTGTGTGATAAGGAATCGTTGGACTCGGAATGGAGCTCCTAAAGACCACATTTCGAGCTCACGATACAGCGCTAGCGCTGCCAACCAAGCGGTACGGCAGGCTACGACCACTTCCAACACGGTCGTATCACCACAACCTAGTGACAATACCAACCAAACTATAGCCACTCTACCGTATATACGAGGTGTCACCGATAAGATTGGCAAGCTATTGAGGCCGCTTTGATATAAGACGGGCCTACAAAGCCCAGGAAAAACTTGGGCAAAAGCTTGCACGCGTGAAGATCGCGTCCCTCCCCTTATGTCATCAGGGGTATACGAGATCCCATGCAGCTGCGGCCATAGTTTACATTGGCGAGACGGACCACAGTAGATGAACGCCTCCGGGAACATATTCGTCATTATAAATACAATAATACGAATAAATCGGCCATAGCATTGCACGCATGGAAAACTGGCCATGCCATCTTATTTGATGACACCCGCCTCTTAGCCAGAGAAGACCGCTGGGGTACGAGGAGGGTAAAAGAGGCGGTGGAAATAATTAAACACCCGCATAATCTTAATGCTGACCAAGGCATTCGTCTTCACGATGCCTGGAAACACCTATTTTACCAGGACGTCCGGTCTCGAACGGACGCGGTCCTAGCTGCTCCCCTACGTCCGGTAACGGACGGAGCGCCGTCCGTCAACAGCGCCCCGCGGAGAGCCCGGCCCTGAATGGCCGGTGCATTCTCTCCGCATTGGCCGACCACCCGGCCAACCGGTACACAGGTAGAAGGGGAACGTAGCCCTATATTAGCCCGTGCACAGTACAACTCCGTGCATTACGCCCTGAGGAAGGTCGCAGAATGGCGACCGAAACGTCGGCACCTTTGCCATGGACGCGGCGTCACCCGGACAGCCAACTTAATATAATATACGTAGTTCAAAAAGATTTACAAGACAAATATAAATAAAATTTGATTGATTTTGAAATGATTTTATTAGAATGTATTGATTAACACTGCAGTTGCCCGATAGGAGAAAATTAATTTCAATGTCTCTTAATGGAAGACAAATATTCATCTTTCGGGGTTTTTCTGCCTGACAAAAGAAAATTTTCAATAACTTTTCCAACATTGTGATTCCCATTTCCAGTGTAAAGGTTGTCTCTCCTCCTGCACCACGACTGCTTGCGACATCGGATGTCTTCTTGCCTTCGATCGGTCAAATCCGTTTCGAGAATGGCAGCAGTCACTTTCCCCTACCATCGCTTTCCAGATAATCCCCTTTCACGTTTCGTTCCATGAGAAGGCAACGTCCGACTCCATTCCGTTTCGTTTATCCGGCGTTTCGGAAGGGCTAAACATTTTACGTTTTAAAAAAATTGATATGTAACTGTTGTCTTCTCATGTATTTATTTACTATATAGTTTCATTCATACTATATCATTAATGTTGTCTACCAATCATGAATGAAGCTTTATGTAGCAAGTACAAAATTATAGTTAAGTTTGCATTCTCAAGTAGCGCATAAAGAATTCTCGCACCATTCCAGTGAACACCTCGAACACAGGTAAACATGTCAGAATCTTTGGAAATGTGTAAGTCAGCTAAGTTAGAAAATGCTCGTGATGATTTCATGTTTCGTTTTCACACAAGTTTTAAGAGATGGCTTTTCAACGATGTAAGTGCTACAAAAGGATATCCAAATGTTTCTTAAACAGAAGTGAATAAATTATAATCAATCAATGTGATTCTAAGCGGACTACGGGAAACGTAGAAATTATCTGATAATAAACAGGAAAACCGAACGGGATGCAGTTTGCAGGTTATACTTTTGTGGAGAAGTATTTGAACGGAGGCGTAGGAAACGTTGACAGCTAAATGCAGTCGGGGCACCCCCTGTCTCACGGCGTCGCTTCGCCTCCAGCGCTTCAAGTCAGGCATTTCGACGCCACTTTTCACCGCCGCGATCCACAAGCAATGGGTGCCGAGAGTGGGAGCAGCGGCGGGGAGCGAAGGGTGAGGAGGGACGGAGGGAGACGGCGGGGGCGGAGAGTGGTGGGAGAGGGGCGGAGGTGGCAGAGAGGGGCGGAGGGGGCGTTGATGGAAGGAGGGGGAGGAGAGGGTGGGGTGGGGCGGAGGGGGGAGGAGAGGGGTGGCGAGTCGTGGAGAGGGTGAAGGAGGGCGGAGGGGGCGAACGGGGCGGAGGGGGGGCGGAGGGGGGCGGAGGGGGGCGGAGGGGGGCGGAGGGGGTGAAGGAGGGCGGAGGGGTGTTAAGAGAGCGGAAAGGGGGCGGGGCGGATGGGGGCAGGGGAGGAGGAGCGGGAGGGGCGGGAAAGGGTTATGGCGGGGCGGGGCGGGGCGTGGCGGGGGAGGGGCGTGGGAAGGGAGTCAGAGCATGGGCGGGGTGTGGTGTGGTGTCGTGGGGGGAGGGGTGGGGAGGGCGGGGGCCTGGGCGAGGGGCGCGGCGGAGAGCAAACTTCCCGACACTTTAATTTTTGAGCCGCAGAGCGAGCGAAGGAGCGGTCGGGCCTCTCCGGCGACCGCATGCCCGTGGCGGGGTGGGGGGGCCGGGGGGTGGGAGGGGGAAACGGGCACGGACGCTCAAGTTGTTCGCGGGGGGGAGGGGCGGCAGGAGCGCCCTTTGGGCTGGGTCCTCGACGCGCGCCACAATTTAAAAGAAAATTGTCCCCGCGCAGGTGGCGGATGGAACACGGTCTTCGGCCTGAGCGGAAAAAAAAGACCGTTTCTTTCCGATATGCTTCAGGAATAAGATAGTGATTTTGAAGATCAAGAAGGAAGTTACGGATGATTTATTCACTTAATAACTGCAATTGTTTGATAAAGTCTTATCAGAGAGAAACGAGAAAGATGCCTTGTGAAACATCGTCACCAAGCTATATACACCCAGTCATTGCTTGTAATAATAATAATAATAATAATAATAATAATAATAATAATGATAATGATAATGTTGTTAGGTATACTTAATTCCCACAAATAAGGAAATCGTAATAAACTTCATAAAAATATTAATAAGTAGTAAATTGATCAATGAAGCCAGAAAGGTCCATTGTTACGGTCATTATTCCAGTTATTGTAGTGAATGTTTTGAGCGTGGAGTACTCCCTGGTGGTGAGATACAGCTCCCAGTTCCACGTCGCTTGGTGGAAAAATTACTCCTCCAGCGGGGCACCGTCCCAGCCGCGACACGCTCGAAACTCCTGGTTGGACTCCCGACATGTGTGGTAGTGTAGAGCACGCAAGTGTGAATGTGTGTGAGCAAGGGAAAGACTAGGGCAAGGAAAGGAGAGAAATGATCGCGCGCGGCCCCTGGCGGTTGTTATGGTAAGTGCTCCGGCATTCGCCTGGTGTTGATCAGCGAAATCACGGAAAAACTACCGATCATAGGAGCCGGCTGCTAGAATTCTCCTCCAGACAGCGAGCGGCTGAATTCGACCTAGGTTTGTAGCCCGCGTTGAAAATTCGCCACGGCCGGAACGAGTCTCTGCATATACAACGGGAATGCTGGCTCTGACCTAAACTCAGTTGGGAAGTAATAAATGAATAACTATTGAAAATAGTACATTATGAAACGATGACGTAATGATGGCTATTAATACACGGGTGTAATATTACGATACCCACGAGGAAAAAGCGATTATCGTAAACTTTACACTAGTGTATTAATACCCATTACATCGTTTCGTACGGTACTTTTTCTACGACTTTTATGAGTTAAACTTTTACATTCAATCATTTCGTGGCAGTTGACATAAAGGATTCACCACCTAGCGGACGCTCTCTAACCCTTTGTGGATGATCTTGTTGCAACACAGCCTTCGACGCGGCGTCACCCGGACAGCCAAGATCATCCACATGACTCCGGATGCGGGAAGCCTACGACTTCATTCGCTCTCTAACCTTACCATCACATATTACCGCAGGTGGACGTGGCTACCAGTCCGCCTGCGAGGGATTACTGCGTTAGTAAAATAGGATCAAAGTAAAATTACGACCCAATTTATTTTAAATAATATTCCACGAAAAAATTACTTATAAATAAAAGAAATTAAAACTGACAAGCATGATATAATATTAAATGTAATTTTAATGTACACAATTGAATCAAACATTTACTACAAATATTCTCAATGATTAAGTGTCAATACTTGGTTTGTGAACTTCTCTGTAATTGGTCAAGAACCTGCATCATAATGAAATCTGTATTGCAATGAGTATCATTATGCAACTGGTTGCAGCCATCAAATGACTGCATTACAGAATGGGAGTAGAAAAAATAATAAATATAGTATGGTTTAGTAAAAATGAAAATTTTGGTGTGTCTTCTTTCCTAAACGAGAGTTTCCTACAAGGATGAATGAAACAGCGACAGGAGCTGCGCAACTACAGAACCTTTCTTCAGACTAAAATAGCCGCGGTTTCTCTCTGTGAAACCTCAGCACACGCGGCTGACGGAAGCTTCTTAACGTGAAAGGGATGCCGAAGGTATTTCACGAGGATACAAAATTATGGTAGGAAGCGCAGGTGCTTCAAGATCAGGATAACACAAAGACCTATTTACATTCCAACTTTGGGGTACACAAAATCGCATGTATCTCATCCCCACCGACTGCCGTCTTAACCATTTTCGAAAAAACCACTAAATACCTTAAACCAAACGTGTGTGTGTGTGTGGTGTGTGTATGTGTGTGAGTGAAGTTGCAGCTCAAGAACATTTTTCATCAGGGATTTTACGATCAAAAATTTTAGATCGTTGTAGTTGAGGTGATTCCAATGCAGCTCCTCCCTACATTATAATTATATGGAGGAAAATTATTGCGTAAATTAAAATAAATAAATAAAACCATAATATGTCTATAGATAATCGGATGATGTATAAAAATGTTTGGTGCCTGATTGATAAGTGTTCGAAGGCATATCCAAGTATCACACTACCTGAATATTCAGAAAGGTTCTAACAAATAAATGACATGAAAATTTACACCATAAGTAAACTTTATTATAAAGTACACAGTTTTTCAGGGAATAATATCTACAGTGAGTGTTCATAATATTCTGAGAGAATTATAAATACGATTAGTATTAGAAATTGAAAAATAAAATGACTATTTGTGGAGAAGAATTTAAAAATTCATTTTTAAAGAGACAATTGCGGTTGAAATTTTTCAAAAGAGGTATTTATTTGTAACGTTGTTGACGATATTGAGAGTAATTTGAAGTTGAACTAGATTATTTTATCAAAATAACTACCTTCATACATACTTTCAGAATTTTCCGTGAACGAATGAATTACATTATCTAACGTTAATACCCCACTTAGAAATGTGCTCCATGCTGTAAATTCAGAGAGAAAGTGATCTGTGGGCTGACAGGTCTGCAAAATGAATGATTGCAATTAATGAGCGTTGATGCAAACACAATATTCTTTACTGATATTACAATTGCATTGTCACAAAATTTTTGTTTGCATGGTAACAGTTTGTATACGATTGTTATTCTGTGATTTATTAATCTTGCGCAAAAGGATAAATCTATCATAAATTAAGCATAACAATTTGAATTTAACGAATACTTATGGAAATAATACAAATACTGAAGATGTATCTACAAATCTTTCTATGAGATATCTGTATATACTATTTTGTAGAAAAGAGGAGTGCTAACAACTTTGAAGGGGATCCTGAATAGTTTATTTGCATTTTCTGTCAGCGGTATTTGCTCGCTTGCTGTGTCGTTTCAGAGGATAGGATTTCACTTTGTATTTGTCTACTCGGGCAGCTGCTTGAAAATTTCTGTAATGTACCGAATTGAAACTCCTGCCTAGACCTTTTAAAATTCCTTTCTTGTTTACTTCGATTTTCTACTCGACGACGAAGCTCATCACAACGCCATTGTCTACGGCAACGTACGCAGCTCCTACGTTTTTTTTAGTGTTCTCGGCATAACGTTCCTTTCTGTTGGCTTCTTTCGCCCCTCAATCCGTCGGAGCGCTGCTTTCGCCCCAGGAGCCGCTGCTTTCGATGCGAGGGTTTGATTCAGCACAGTTCTTCTTTAAAACCTCTTCGGACCGGCTCCGGACAGAACTCCATCGGAGTTCATCTGATGCCGCCTCCTCTTGCCAGTCTTATCTAACTTCAGCCACGGTCGACGATCAAAAGGAGAAATAATGTTCTCGGATACCCTGCTTCTCGATTCGAAGATAATTAAACTTACAGATAACTCAGGTGCGGGTTGTATCCCGCCTTCCAATTGGCGAGTGATAATTATAAATTTTTACTTAGAACGGCGTTGCATATACCTGACTATCACAAGTCATATAATCACTATTCATTAGTCATACGACTGGATTAACTAAGAGAGAAAGTATTTCTCCCAGACAAATTGTAAATCTATGATTCTATAATTGGTAGCGAATTATTTACTCGCATTTTTATCGCTTGCTAGAGGAACGGTAGCTCATTATACGACTGAAAATTTGAACTCACAATTTACTGATCTGGTATTCGAAACTGAGTATATTTCAATTACGACGTTATCCAAAGAAGTGTGTATTCCCACAACCTTCGCCATCTTCTTTCAACCACTATTACTAAGGCAGCTCATTTTCACGAAGGAGGCGATATCACTCGCGTCCCCAGTCATTTCCGGACTAATGATTGACATAAGGAGCCTTAGAAGCATTAGAGGTCTCTGACAAAACATGTTTATCGCGAGAAAAGAGATATGTTTCACGGATGGTCAGAGAGGACCGGGCAGGGAGACGGGCAGCGAGGCACGGGCAGAGAGGACGGGCAGGGAGGAACGGCAGGAAGGACGGACAAGGAGGATGGTGCGAAGAGTACGGACAGTTAGGAGGTGGTAAGAAAGACATATGTGTACTACGAATTTACCATGTGTGGCATAAAAATGCCACTTTATGAATGATTTCTTGCAACGGAAAATATTTATAATGCTGGTATATAATTAGATTATTGGCCAAAGTATTGTGTTTTGAAATGGATTATACTTTACATTACTGAACGAAGAGGTTTTTTGAGGTCTTTCAACACAAGTCTTGAAGTATCATTTAGGTAAGTACAAGTTGAGTGCGTTTGTCTCATATGAACACTCCAGACCAACGGTCGGTTGTTTTGATCAGGGTGACTGAACTTGTGAATTGAATTCCTTCCTCTAGCTTGAAGACTTGATTCTTCGTATTTTCTCAGTGAAATTACACTATTGTTTTCGCACTCAGATAGGAACCACAATTTACTGACTATATTCTAAAAACCCAAAAATCTAACCCAAATTTTACTGATGTGCAACTAATTTTTGTTGTTTAAAAACAACGTGAAAATTGTTTGCTAATGGAAGGTAAAATGTCTATGGTAATTGAACTATATTGCACTGCCCATCAGACTTAGCTCTGGTTATTGTTTTTTATTTTTTATAGTAAGTTTTACATTAAGAAAGAACCCGAAAAATGTAGAGTGGTGAAGATATAAGGTAGTTCTCTGCTCTCTACTGCCACATGGACCCATGAATCTTCAAAATTATCAAATGCGTGAAAAGTCAACGAAAGACACGAAGGCCCGGAAAGCCTGAGGGGAGGAAATACTTTAGAGGAAACTCAACAAATTTTTCACACTTCTGATCTGCATTGCTCTCGATTATACGTCGTGCGTAATAATAATGACAAACTCTGAAAGTTCCATAAAGGGATATGAAAAGCTTATTTAGGGTCAATAACCACAAGATCAGGCTGATTGAGATATACTGTAATATTTTTGTCCGTGTTTGTATTATACACAAAGCATCAAAATAAATTATTTACTAATACCTCTCTCTCTCTCTCACTCACTCCCACTCTCTTGGCCGATAAGAGGAATTAAAGGAGAAAAAGCGAGTTGGAACGTGACCAAGATCGAAGAAATATCGTTTGACCAAATATTTGAGACCTTTGAAAAAGGAAGAAAAAGTGATATGAAGATATGTCATAAGAAAGAAAATGTATATTACCGAACGCTTTCTATCGATTTCCTGTCCAACTGCAGAGCGAACTCCTTATATTAGGCCGCCCGCCCTTGCCACTCATCTGCATTCCGTGCGCCCTTCTCTAGCTCCCGTCGCACGTCGCCGTCTCATCCGCAGCCCAGTTTCCCTTCGGCCCGCCCTTCGGCCCAAGCCGCCTCCTCCCACCGGCCCTTCACTGTCTCCAACAGAGGAGGGACGCGTCTCGCTGACGCAGTCTCGGCTGACGCCGGCTGACGCTGGCTGACGCTCGCGACACTCAGCGGACTCGAGCGCTCGGCCGCCGCCGCCGCCGCCGCCACCGCGCGCCGACAGTTATCTGTTTTTGTGTTTCCCGGCGGACGGACGTTGGGCCACTTGGGCATAGACCGGGCGCGCTCCAGGTGATGAGGTGGCGAGGGGAGGGGCTGGGTGGAGAGGAGGGAGGGTAGAGGAAGGGAAGGAACGAGGGAAAAGAGAGAGAGAGAAGAAAGAAAGAAGGCAGAGCGCCTTTGAGAGGGAAGGAGAAAACAGAATAGTATTTGGGAGAAGAGAGAAAGACTAAGAAGGAAGAAAGAGAGAGAGAGAGAGAGAGAGAAGAAAGAAGAAGTGAAAGCTCCTTTGAGCGGGAAAGAGAAAATGGAATAGTTAGCGGGAGAGAATAGAGACAAGGAAGGAAGGGAAAGAGAGAGAGGAGAAAAAAGGCAGAATTCCTTAGAGCGGGAAGGAGAAAATGGAATAGTTAGCGGGGAAGAGAGAGAGAGAAGAGAGAGAGAGAGAGAGAGAGAGAGGAGGGAGAAGACGGAGGAATGCAGAAGAGCGGGCCGAGGAGTGGGGGAGGCCGCAGGCAAGATAGAGGAGCGGGCCGCCGGCCTCTGGCTTCTCGCTGCCGACACCCGTGGGCTCTAAACCAGCAGATTTACTTCCTTGCCCAGGAGGCGGCCGCGCGGGCGGAGAATGCGGCTAAATTAGACGCTGCGGCGCCTCCTCACGTTTATGACTCCGATGGCCTCCGCGGCGCATTTCAAATGAGGAACTCGGGAGTAAAACGGGGAGAATTAAATAACAAAATTCTGCGGTCACGAGGTAAAAGTTCTTAGTCCCATTTTTTGCTGAACTTGGGTTAATT
>JAHLJT010004567.1:17163922-17208121 GCA_031308135.1 Acheta domesticus | reverse complement strand
GGAAATCGTAATAAACTTCATAAAAATATTAATAAGTAGTAAATTGATCAATGAAGCCAGAAAGGTCCATTGTTACGCGTCATTAGCCAGTTATTGTAGTGAATGTTTTGTGCGTGGAGTAGCTCCCTGATGGTGAGATACGGCTCCCAGTGCCACGTCGCCTTGTGGAAAATTACTCTCCGCGGGGCAACGTCCCAGCCGCCGACACGCTCGAAACTCCTGGTTGGACTCCCGACATGGTCGGTAGTGTAGAGAGAGCATGCAGTGTGAATGTGTGTAAGCAAGGGGAAAGACTAGGGCAAGCGAAACGAAGAAAATGATTCGCGCCGCGGCCCCCCTGGCGGTCGTTAGCGTAAGACTGACTCGGCATTCAGCCTGGTGTTGATCAGCGAAATCACGCGAAAAATACCGATCATAGGAGCCAAGGCCGCTAGAATCTACACTCCAGAGAGCGAACTGAATTCGACCTAGGTTGTAGCCAGCGTTGAAAAATTCGCCAAATTCGGTCGGAAAATATCGCCACGAAGCAGTCTTGAATATACAACGGGAATGCATGGCGTCCTGACCTAAAACTCAGTTGGGAAGATAATATATGAATAAACTATTGAAAAATAAGTACATATGACAACGATGACGTAATAATGGCTATAATACACGGGTGGTAATATTACGATACCCACGATGAAAAAGCGCATAATATCGCTAAACTTTACACAATAGTGTATTAATTACACATACATCGTTTCGTACGGTACTTTTTCTACGACTTTATGAGTTAAACTTTACATTGAATCATTTCGTGGCAGTTGACATAAAGGACTCGCCCAACGCCACCTAGCGGACGCTCTCTAACCTTACCATCACATATTACCGCAGGTGGCCGTGGCTACAGTCCGCCTGCGAGGGAGTAGTACTGCGTTAGTCATATAGGATCAAAATAAAATTACGATGCAATTTATTTAAATAATATTCCACGAAAAAATTACTACTAATAAAAGAAATTAAACTGACAACAATGATTGTAATATTAAATGTAATTTTAATGTACACAATCGAATCAAACATTTACTACAAATATTCTCAATGATTAAGTGTCAATACTTGGTTTTGTGAACTTCTCTGCGATTGGTCAAGAACCTGCATCATAATGAAATCTGTATTGCAATGAGTATCATTATGCAATTGGTTGCAGCCATCAAATGACTGCATTACAGAATGGGAGTAGAAAAAATAATAAATATAGTATGGTTTAGTAAAATGAAAATTTTGGTGTGTCTTTCTTTCCTAAACGAGAGTTCTTACAAGGATGAATGAAACAGCGACAGGAGCTGCGCAACTACAGAACCTTTCTTCAGACTAAAATAGCCGCGTTTCCTCTCTGTGAAACCTCAGCACCACGCGTCTGACGGAAGCTTCTTAACGTGAAAGGGATGCCAAAGATATTGCACGAGGATACAAAATTGTGGTTAGGAAGCGCAGGTGCTTCAAGATCAGGATAACACAAAGACCTATTTACATTCCAACCTTTGGGGTACACAAAATCGCATGTATCTCATCCCCACCGACTGCCAACTTAACCATTTTTGAAAAACCACTAAAATACCTTAAACCAAACGTGTGTGTGTGTGTGTGAGTGAAGTTGCAGCTCAAGAACATTTTTCATCAGGGATTTTACGATCAAAAATTTTAGATCGTGTAGTTGAGGTGATTCCAATGCAGCTCCTCCCTACATTATAATTATATGGAGGAAAATTATTGCGTAAATTAAAAATAAATAAATAAAACCATAATATGTCTATAGATAATCGGATGATGTATAAAAATGTTTTGGTGCCTGATTTGATAAGTGTTCGAAGGCATAATCCAAGTATCACACTACACTGAATATTCAGAAAGGTTCTAACAAATAAATGACATGAAAATTTACACCATAAGTAACGTTATTATAAAGTACACAGTTTTCAGGGGAATAATATCCACAGTGAGTGTTCATAATATTCTGAGAGAATTATAAATACGATTAGTATTAGAAATTGAAAAATAAAGTGGACTATTTGTAGAGAAGAATCTTAAAAATTCATTTTTAAAGAGACAATTGCGGTTGAAATTTTTCAAAAGAGGTATTTAATTGTAACGTTGTTGACGATATTGAGAGAGATAAGCAGTAATTTGAAGTTGAACTAGATTATTTTATCAAAATACCTACCTTCATACATACTTTCAGAATTTTCCATGAATGAATGAATTACATTATCTAACGTTAATACCCCACTTAGAAATGTTGCTCCATGCTGTAAATTCAGAGACAAAGTGATCTGTCGGCTGACAGGTCTGGCAAAATGAATGATTGCATTTAATGAGCGTTGATGCAAACACAATATTCTTTATGGTATTACAATTGCATTGTCACAGAATTTTTTGTTTGCATGGTAAAGTTTGTATACGATTGTTATTCTGTGATTTATTAATCTTCGCGCAAAAAGGATAAATCTATCATAAATTAAGCATAACAATTTGAATTTAACGAATACTTATGGAAATAATACAAATACTGAAGATGTATCTACAAATCTTTCTATGAGATATCTGTATATACTATTTTGTAGAAAAGAGGAGTGCTAACAACTTGGAAGGGGATCCTGAATAGTTTATTTGCATTTCTGTCAGCGGTATTTGCTCGCTTGCTGTGTCGTTCAGAGGATAGGATTCACTTTGTATTTTCTACTCGGGCAGCTGCTTGAAAATTTCTGTAATGTACCGAATTGAAACTCCTGCCTAGACCTTTTAAAATTCCTTTCTTGTTTACTTCGATTTTCTACTCGACGAAGCTCATCCAACGCCATTGTCTACGGCAACGTACGCAGCTCTACGTTGTTTAGTGTTCTCGGCATAACGTTCCTTTCTGTTGGCTTCTTTCGCCCCGCACGGCGAAGTTCGCCCCTCACCCGTCGGGAGCGCTGCTTTCGCCCCAGGCCGCTGCTTTCGATGCGAGGGTTCGATTCAGCACAGTTCTTCTTTAAAACCTCCGCAGACCGGCTCCGGACAGAACTCCATCGGAGTTCATCTGATGCCGCCTCCCTCTTGCCAGTCTTATCTACTTCAGCCACGGTCGACGATCAAAGGAGAAATAATGTTCTCGGATACCCTGCTTCTCGATTCGAAGATAAATTTAAACTTACAGATAACTCAGGTGCGGGTTGTATCCCGCCTTCCAACTTGGCGAATGATAATTATAAATTTTACTTTAGAACGGCGTGCATATACTGACTATCACAAGTCATATAATCACTATTCATTAGTCATACGACTGGATTAACTAAGAGAGAAAGTATTTCTCCCAGACAAATTGTAAATCAATGATTCTATAATGCTAGCGAATTATTTACTCGCACTCTTATCGCTGTTAGAGGAAACGGTAGCTCATTATAGGACTGAAAATTTGAACTCACAATTTACTGATCTGGTATTCGAAAATGAGTACATTTCAATTACGACGTTATCAAAGAAATGTGTATTCCCACAACCTTCGCCGTCTTCTTTCAACAACTATTGCTAAGCAGCTCATTTTCACGAAGGAGGCGATATCACTCGCGTCCCAGTTATTTCAGGAGTAATGATTGACATAAGGAGCCTTAGAAGCCGTAGAGTCTCTGACAAACATGTTATCGCGAGAAAAGAAATGTTTTACGGACGGTCAGAGAGGACGGGCAGGGAGGACGGGCAAAGAGGACGGGCAGGGAGGACGGACAGGGAGGGACGGGCAGGGAGGGACGGGCAGGGAGGACAGGCAGGGAGGACGGGGCAGGGAGGACGGGCAGGGAGGACGGGCAGGGAGGACGGGCAGGGAGGACGGGCAAGGAGGATGGGCGAAGAGTACGGACAGGTAGGAAGGGCTAGAAAGACATATGTGTACTACGAATTGCCATGTGTGGCATAAAATGCCACTTTATGAATGATTTCTTGCAACGGAAAATATTTATAATGCTGGTATATAAATATATTATTGGCCAAAGTATTGTGTATTGAAATGGATTATACTTTACATTACTTAACGCAGATGTTTTTTGAAGTCTTTGAACACAAGTCTTGAAGTATCATTTAGGTAAGTACAAGTTCAGTGCGTTTGGTCTCAAAGGAACGCTCCAGACAAACGGTCGGTTGTTTTGATCAGAGTGACTGAACTTGTGAATTCCTTCCTCTAGCTTGAAGACTTGATTCTTCGTATTTTTCTGCGAAATTACACTATTGTTTTCGCACTCAGCCAGGAACACACTATTTACTGGCTATATCTAAACCCCAAATTTTTACTGATGTGCAACTAATTTTGTTGTTTAAAAAACAACGTGAAAATTGTTTGTTAATGCAAGGTAAAATGTCTATGGTAATGGAACTATATTTGCACTGCCCCATCAGACTTAGCTCTGGTTATTGTTTTTATTTTTTATTGTAAGTTTACATTAAGAAAGAACCCGAAAAATGTAAAGTGGTGAAGATATAAGATAGTTCTCTGCTCTCTACTGCCACATGGACCCATGAATCTTCAAAATTATCAAATGCGTGAAAAGTCAACGAAAGACACGAAGGCATTGAGTTCCGGAAAGCCTGAGGGGAGGAATACTTTAGAGGAAACTCAACATATTTTTCACACTTCTGATCTGCATTGCTCTTCGATTATACGTCGTGCGTAATAATAATGACAAACTCTGAAAGTTCCATAAAGGGATATGAAAAGCTTATTTTGGGGTCAATAACCACAAGATCAGGCTGATTGAGATATACTGTAATATTTTTGTCCGTGTTTGTATTATACACAAAGCATCAAAATAAAATATATTTACTAATACCTCTCTCTCTCTCTCTCACTCACTCCCACTCTCTTGGCCGATAAGAGGAATTAAAGGAAGAAAAGCGAGTTGGAACGTGACCAAGATCGAAGAAATATCGTTGACCAAATATTTGAGACCTTTGAAAAAGGAAGAAAAAGTGATATGAAGATATGTCATAAGAAAGAAAATGTATATTACCGAACGCTTTCTATCGATTTCCTGTCCAACTGCAGAGCGAACTCCTTATATTAGGCCGCCCGCCCTTGCCACTCATCTGCATTCCGTGCGCCCTTCTCTAGCTCCCGTCGCACGTCGCCGTCTCATTCCGCAGCCCAGTTTCCCTTCGGCCCGCCCTTCGGCCCAAGCCGCCTCCTCCCACCGGCCCTTCACTGTCTCCAACAGAGGAGGGACGCGTCACGCTGACGCAGTCTCGGCTGACGCCGGCTGACGCTGGCTGACGCTCGCCGACACTCAGCGGACTCGAGCGCTCGGCCGCCGCCGCCGCCGCCGCCACGCGCGCCGACAGTTATCTGTTTTTGTGTTTCCCGGGCGGACGGACGTTGGTGGGCCACTTGGCATAGACCGGGCGCGCTCCAGGTGATGAGGGGGCGGGGGGAGGGGCTGGGGTGGAGAGGAGGGAGGGTAGAGGAAGGGAAGGAACGAGGGAAAAGAGAGAGAGAGAAGAAAGAAAAGAAGGCAGAGCGCCTTTGAGAGGGAAGGAGAAAACAGAATAGTAGTTGGGAGAAGAGAGAAAGAAGCTAAGAAGGAAGAAAGAGAGAGAGAGAGAGAGAGAGAGAAAGAGAAGAAGTGAAAGCTCCTTTGAGCGGGAAAGAGAAAATGGAATAGTTAGCGGGAGAGAATAGAGACAAGGAAGGAAGGGAAAGAGAGAGAGGAGAAAAAGGCAGAACTCCTTTGAGCGGGAAGGAGAAAATGGAATAGTTAGTGGGGAAGAGAGAGAGAGAGAGAGAGAGAGAGAGAGAGAGAGAGGAGGGGAGAAGAACGGAGGAATGCAGAAGAGCCGGGCCGAGGAGTGGGGGAGGCCGCAGGCAAGATAGAGGAGCGGGCCGCCGGCCTCTGGCTTCTCGCTGCCGACACCCGTGGGCTCTAAACCAGCAGATTTACGTCCTTTCCCAGGAAGGCGGCCGCGCGGGCGGAGAATGCGGCTAAAATTAGACGCTGCGGCGCCTCCTCACGTTTAATGACTCCGATGGCCAAGCGCGCATTTCCAAATGAGGAACTCGGGAGAAAACGGGGGAGAATTAAAGAACAAAATTCTGCGGTCACGAGGTAAAAGTTCTTAAGTCCATTTTTGCTGAAATTGGGTTAATTATTGGCACTACAAGATAAGTATCTGTATTTTATTTTTAGTAAAACGACTGAATTCAAATGTTGCCTTCTTAACGACAAAAAAGCGCTGGGATATAGCGTTGAGCGTAGGAAAAAGCGTTGGTTCAATAATCTATCCCTTGTCTTCTCCAAACTAAGATTTTTCATTTCAGAATTTTTACCCCGCGACCACAGAATTGATTTGTATGATTTTGTAAGAATTCGTTTCTGAAGACACGTTTGAACTTCATGTCAATTCATAATTGAGACGAATGTAAACAAACGTTACCATAACGTTACAATAAATGGAATAATGTATTTTAATTTGATGTTGAATGCTTGCAATTTTTCTGTTGTAATTATCCTTTCACAATATGTTTTCGATTAAACTTAATCCTGAACTGTACTCGTAAGTTACGAGTTACGAAAAAGGTTCATAACAATTTTCCGCAAACACAATGCTGATTTACTGTATGTGATCTACGAATTCGATCTGTGATCTATCCATCGCAAGGTGTTACTCATAATTGATTATTGATTAGCCATGGGTCATGGAATTTTTCACACATTCTGAGTATTCGTTTTAAATTGTAACAGAATATTTGGAACTTTGTAAGACGTGAGCAGAAAAGAGAAAAAACTTGAAAAACTGGAAATGTGAAGAATTAGAGTTTGACAACATTAGATACTTAGCTGTCGGGGAGAGGAGGAGTCTCCGAGACACCCGAATATTGCGTTGGTACAAATGAAATGGCCGGTTTTAGAATTTTGAATTTCTCGCTTCAAGAAATTACTTTTTCTCCTGACAGATGGCTCTGTAAATATGCTGCATGTAAACATACATGTCGTATAGAGGACATAGTCCTCAGTGGCCTCTGTGTGTAGTTTGCTGTCGCAGTTGAACGCAGTGTTCCAGTGTGTACGTTATCGGTTTTGGAAAGAAAACACATTCGTTTAATTTATTTGTAGGAGTTCAAACTCAATGACACTGCAACCGAGGCATCTCGGAACATTGATGTTGCATTTGATGAAGGAACAACAAGTGAAAGAACGACAAGATGGATAAGTGGGTTCCTCATGAACTCACAGAAACAAACAGGATGATACGTTTGGAGGTCTGACACCTTTACTAAACAAGGTGAAGCCATAAATGCTGACAAATAATGCCAAAAAATAGAGAATATGCACATAAAACTGTGCACTAAACCGCCAGCATTAGTTAATAGCCACAGAGTTTTGCTGTTACACAACAACGCCAGACCTCGAATGCCCCCCCCCCAAAAAAGTTGAAACACTCGCCATGTTGGGCATTGAAATTATTCCTCATCCTGTGTATTCTCCAGGCATCTCACCAACAGATTATCACTTCTTCATACATCTGGATGGATTTTTAATGGGCACAAATTTCAAAGAAGAAGCACCAATTAAAAACAATTTATAAAGTTTACTGACTCACGATCTCCAGATTATTTTCAAAAAGGAATATCTGCACTTGTTTCAGATTGGAAGAAGTGAATGAAAATTATTTTGATTGAATATGTAATTTTTTCAGTAACAAGAAGTATTGTAATTTGCAATTTCTTAACGGCCATTTCATTTGCACCAACCCAATATATGTTGACTGCGGCCGTCAAAGCCTATGCTTCCACGTCAGCGACCTTGGGCAGGGTTGATTGCGGGATTCGTCCCAATCCCACGTACAAAAGTCTGACGGGCAGCAGGAAGTCCCCTGTCACGTTGCGTAGATGCGTTCGTTACTCACGTCGATAGCTTGAAGGTGGAGGCAGTGAGGAGACGGGTTGAGAGCCTCGAGCCACCCGGGCCTCGGTCCGCGCGGCTCTGAGAGGGGCTCTTGGTTTCGTCGAGGCAGAGCCCAATACTCGCGGGTAATTGAGCGGGGATTCGTCCCAGCGTACTGCGAGTGGCGCTTAATTAGTTCCGGTGCAAGCGTGGAAAGCTAGAAGCTCTGAGCTGGCAGAGTGGCCCCTCACAGGCTCAATTGGGAAGTTTCCCGTGAAGGGGATCCCGATGCCACCCCAAGGGTGTACTTGTACGCCTGCTCGGGGTGGGAGGATAGAGGCTAGCGCCTAGGTGCCGACCAGGGGGAGAGATCCTCATGGTAGAAAATACGAGTGCAGGTCTGGACGCACGCTATTCACGTGTACATCGCATGCTCTACGCGCCACCCCTAACACTTTCAAAAAATCCTTCGAACGCCTTCCTTCGGAGGGGAAATAAATCCGGGTGTCCCATGTTAGTAGATTTACTTGAATGTACAGCCTAAATGTAGCCTCTGAGCAAAATTCAAATCGCCTGTTTCGTCGCCTATGCAAAACCTTCTTTCTCCGGTAGTTGGTGAAAGCGTAGCGAAATTTGTGTGGGCAGACGGAAGAGCAGGCCTCATGGCCTGAGCCTCCCACGTAAAATAAGGCATTTCAATTCAACAGTTGTGCCGCCGTGGGATGGTATGCGCTGAAGCAATGACTCCATCACTAAGAATACAAAATTACACTTCATGGCTGAGACACCTAAATACTCCAATACTGAGAAACTTTGGGAAAACGCAACAAAAGTTTATCGGTAAAGACATTCCTAAAAGTAGGATTTTGTCTTTTCCATAAGTACGATAAAGTAATATATTACATATGTAAGTAAGGAAAGTCCTTTTTTTGTTATCAGGCCCCAAAACCATCCTCTTCTGCCAACAAATCGGTAAATTTTTCTAGAGGATTATTATCATTTATACAACGTACAAGAGAAATTATAAAGGAAAAGTACCACGAAAAACGTTATTTCCATTCCCTTTCCCAGGAGAGACATTATTATTTTCTTATTTACAGTTTTATTGAAATCCTTCAGATTCAGTGTATGCACTAAATAAACGACTTATTTATTTTTGTGTTTATTTAAAATGATATTGCTGGACAAGCTTGCAAGCTTGCTTGACAAGCTTGCTGGAATCATACGAATTTCTGTAACGGGTCATAACAGGTCGTAATATTTTGGAAATGAGGGGAGAAAACGGCGTGTCAAATGCCATGTTTCAAACTCATTTTGATGCAATATTTACAGAAACATAGTAAATATTCTGACACATTTGGATAGGCAGCTGAGGGGATCTCAGAATCATCATAATTAGGTCATAACCGACTTAAATTTTATCTCGTATTTCGTGCCGTATCTTCAAATAAAGTACAATAGTAACATAACCAGGAATGTTCCTCGGCCCTAATGAAAATACGATGTTTCAGTAACGAGTTGTTTATGGGTTGGAGACGGAATCTCAAACAATTCATAAGAGGTAGTAGGTACCGGCGCCATTCGCGCAGCGCTCGCAGCCGTTGCGACGTTGCCACTTGTGCATTCAAGCTGATCCCTTGGGACGACTACGTCGCGGGATAAATGGGTACAATGGGTAGTGCAAAATCGGAGTAATTTTATTTACACTCACCCTTCGCCCTGCTTCGTTCCATCAAGCGCGCCTGTTGCCCCCCCGCTCCTCCCCCCCCTTCATCCCGCTTCACCTCAACCCCTTTTTCGTTCTGCTCCAGCCCGCCCAACTCAAACTTGGCGTCTTCTGGATTTCAGTGGGAAATATAGTTATTCAAATTATCGTTTTCCTTATTGTCGCGGCAAAAAAGTATTATTCTTTCATGAAGAGCATGGTGAGGGTTAAAGGCACAAATTTATAGCTAAATTACCTTTGAAAATATATTTTATTATACAGGGGCGAATATTTTGTCACCAAAACTTGAAAAAAAACCACTCTTTTTCTGTATTCAAAATTTGATTAGAATATGGTTTAGGATACAGATCACAGAATTATGAAAACGTGCACAAATTTCACTTCTCCTCATAGCTCGTCACACACAGTTTTAAACTGTTTTTGTAATTAAATAAATATATGATTGAAAATTTTATTGCATCAAGATTTTGCCATAAGATGATAGGACGTTCAAATGACAAGAAGCTGAAAAGCCATTAAAATTCAATTAGAGCATTTCTTTTAAAGAAAACTAAAATAATAATGCAAAAAATGACACATCAACAAAGCTTGTCTGAAGTTAAGTTACAGGAAATCACGCGACATTTGTACTTCAATTGATAAAAACTGTGGCCAACGTAACAATGGTAAGTTTTAATAAGTCGTATCCTCTAGCGATTAGGATGTGCAATACAGCCTATAGAGGCAACTTCGATGATATTATTGAATATTGTAGGAAAGAAAACTAAATTAGTACAGTGATGTTGTCAAAGAAGACTTATGCCTAACAATGTTTAATGCCAATTATGCGTTGGACACGTTCAACGATGTTTTATTTGATTCACTGGAGCGTCGGTTACTAATTTGGACGCGGGTAGGGAAGCATCATTCGATGCCATTCCGATCGTGAATATTCATAGTACATGGAAATTACAAATACATCAGAAACGTTGTGAATGAGTACAAGTAGTCTTCATTAAGAAATTGTAAAGCAAACAGAATGGCACATGGTACTAGCACAAGTCTGAGCTAGTACTGTGTAATGTTCAGTGACAGGGGACGAAAAAACGGCGTCGATTCCCAGTAGGCAAACTACATCTTAAAGTTGTCTATTGCACATTCAAGGAAGGAACGTGCTCTCGTCGCTCTCATGAATCAAACAATAAATCATATTCACGATTTTGAGCCAAAGACGTACAAAGTACTTAATTCAGGATTGGGGAGGTATCAACCATAAAGGGTGTTAAAATAAATTTTAATAAGAAAACAGACATACACGCGTTTCGGGACTACTTTATCCCGTATTCAGTAGCCAAGTCCCATGAATAAAACCGTAGGTCTGTCAATGACAGAGTCCGTAACAGTACTCAGTACGTCATACACGTTGGCGACGACATAAGACATACGTATTTAATTCGTGATACTTGGTCACTGAAGATGGGAAGTAGTCCCGAAACACGTGTATCGCTGTGTTTTCTTATTAAAATTTATCTTTTAATATACTTTATGGTTGAACCTTCTCAACTCTGAATTAAGTACACACTAGCTTGTCAGCTAGGTCGAATTCAGTCATTGTCTGGAGAATTCTAGCCGCCGGTTGCTCTGCTCTAATAGTTTCCCGTGGTTTCTCCGATCAACACCAGGCGAATGACAGAGCAGTACCCTAACAAACGGGCCACGGACCGCGCGAGATCTTTCCTTTCTCTTCCTTGTTCTATCATGAACGTTTTTCCTAAAGGGAAGAGAAAAACACGTTTTTAAGGGGAAACCAGTTAATTAGCGCCAAATAATTGTTATAAATGATTGCATTCCAAAATTTGAACTATTTTGGCCGCCTACGCGCACACAGATGGCGTGGGACGGATCTGGATGAAACGGGACGGGACGGGAGGAGCCGGGGAGGACGGAGTGGGACGGATCTGGACGGAGAGAGGCGAAACGGGACGGGAGGAGTGGGGGAGGACGGAGTGGGACGGATGTGGACGGAGAGAGGCGAAAAGAGACGCGAGGAGTGGGGGAGGACGGAGTGGGACGGATCTGGACGAAAAGGGACGGGAGGAGTGGGGGAGGACGGAGTGGGACGGATGTGGACGGAGAGAGGCGAAAAGGGACGCAAGGAGTGGGGGAGGACGGAGTGGGACGGATCTCGACAAAACGGGACGGGAGGAGTCGGGGGGGACGGAGTGGGACAGATGTGGACGGAGAGAGGCGAAATGGGACGCGAGGAGTGGGGGAGGACGGAATGGGACGGATCTGGACGAAAAGGGACGGGAGGAGTGGGGGAGGACGGAGTGGGACGGATCTCGACGAAATGGGACGGGAGGAGTCGGGGGGGACGGAGTGGGACAGATGTGGACGGAGAGAGGCGAAAAGGGACGCGAGGAGTGGGGGAGGACGGAGTGGGACGGATCTGTACGAAAAGGGACGGGAGGAGTGGGGGAGGACGGAGTGGGACGGATGTGGACGGAGAGAGGCGAAAAGGGACGCAAGGAGTGGGGGTGGACGGAGTGGGACGGATGTGGACGAAAAGGGACGGGAGGAGTGGGGGTAGGCGGACTGTACTGGTGCGAAGCAACGACGGTGCCGGTTTGAACCACTCAAACTTAAACACACTTGTATTTACCCCGGGTTTAGGGTTTTCACCTCTCCGGGTTTTCTCTGAGTATCAGGAGTGTGATCTCCGGGCTACTTTTAAAAATCCCCGGGTCATATAAAAAATGAAATAATTTTTTTTGATTTAAAAAATATAATTTATTTTCAATAGTTTAATTTTCTCGAATGCTTTCATAGTAATGACACTATATAAATAAAACTTGGACTGCTCGCCAAAATCATTAATCCATCAGTTCAGCATCTCTAGTCGAAAAATAATGTACTTATTGTTGTAGTAATTAATGCGTTATTAACATCATAAATATATTACTGTTCTGAAAAAATTATTTACCTAAAGGTGTACATTATTTTATAATAAATGTTGATTGACAATTTATGTATTTACTTTTCGTCAATTCTCCCCCCCCCCGTGCAATTAGTGATCTCCGGATCATGTGTTCTTCGAAGGCGACAATCCTACGTGGTTTCCTTTCTTCGTCTTCTTGCCGGAGGATTTCATTTTTAAATTGAAATTATAATAAAATAAATGGAATATAATTATATTAATTTAATCTATAAAAATGTTAACATGAAACATTAAATAAATTGTTGAAAATATGAATTTACGACTGTGCTCGATCTGTCGATTGTAGGACTACACCGTTAATTAAAATAATACATCACCAGCAAATATCTTGATATTGTTTTCTCACATTACATGTAAATCAAATATCCATATCATAAAAGTTCACAGCAATAGAACATGAAATTAGGAAAGGTTTAAATATCAATAACACCTCAATATGCAATTATGCTACCTTTCCTCTTCCAAATATTAAGAATAATATTTTAAGGCACGTATATGCAACAGTATTTTGGCAAAATTAAGTGTGATAGAGACCGGATTTTTATGTAATTACATATTTTTTGTCTTTCTACTTACCGCTCTCAAAATTTAAATATTGACGAGCTGTCGCCATCCTAACAGAATGTCCAACTTTTTCGTTACATATTTTTACATATTTGGTACTATATTACATATTGTACATATTTCGCTATTTTCTCAACATATTTCTTTTTTTCTATCAACTTTCTTGCATATTTTATGAAAAGAAGAATTTTCAAAACATCTGCTCTTGGTACGCTTCGCGAAGACGCGGTCGGATATTCAAACAGTCCGACGCGCCTGCTTCAGTTATCTCAGTGGCGAGACGTGTGTCAACGACAGACCATTCTCACCTTTAGGTGTGCAAAGTATCATTGACACCGTGTTTCGTGACCTTTAACCTTAATTTCCAAGGAACTTTGGTGATCACCGTCCGATAACAGTTCGAAGAGAATATTCCACCCTGTTTGTTTGCTGGTCGTAGATTTCGCCAGTTTTGTACGATGGCTTCTATTACGTCTAGTCTGACTGCTCAACTACATTCCTGAATAACAATCCGTGAAGGTTTGACTACTGATGGGAATGTTGTATGGTGCAAGTGTGCACCAACTTGTGCTTTCCAAGTGATTTTTAAAACGTTTGCTTTGTTTTTACTAATTGTACAGGATTTTCTTATAAATGTAAGTTTATATTATGTAAATGAGTTTTATAATTAGAGTATTTTAATATTACATATTTATACGATTTTACATATTTATTACATTTCGTACTGTTTTATTACATATTTTTGTACATATTTTGACGTTTCATACTACACATTTTTCCGGTCTCTAGTGATAATTTCTAAACCGCATTGTGTCAATAAAGTTATGAAATCAATGGCTGTTCGGTACCATTTCAAACAAATAGCTCAAGAGCTTTCCTTCTTGTTGTTTTCCCCTCTTCTTCCTTACACACACACACACACACTTGCGTGAGCGGCACTGCCACACTCCTCGCGAGGCGAGTCGAGAGCTTGTCCCGAGAGGGATTGCGCCCAGCTGGAGGAAATCCTAGGAGGAAAGCGCACAAGCTACAGTTTGAGTCAGCCCCTTACATCAGTCCAGCAGAAGAGAAACACCGCCACTGGCCTCGATGTATGATGCACTTCACTTACACAAGAATTACCCGCGCAACGTTTCTTGACCGATGACCTTGCTTCCCCCTTCTTTGAACAATGAACAGTTCAAGGCAAAAGCTTCCAGCGAGCACTGATGACAACATTCCAGACCACATTTTCATTAGCGCGTAATAAAATATATTTACTGTTGAAACCGAGAACGTATTTTTCTAAACAAAATCTAAAGAAAAGACCGCAGCAGATCTAGATCCATAACAGGATTTAACTCGAACTTCGGAGAAATTATTACTCAAGTTATTGAGAAAGTTGGGAAGGTATGACTGATATTCCAGAGACTGGCATTACTTCGTAAAATCTAATATAAAACAGAATGTTGGTATGTATCTAAGAGCTAAACTCCGATACTGTGGGACCGATATCCATAAAAGTTGGCACTTCTACGTGTTTTTTCACCCAGAAAGTTTATGTGTTGTTATTTCTGTTGGAACTCCACTACATGACGCTACATATTCACGTCAAATGCAACCTGCAACATATTCGGCAGCATTTGAAATCTATATCGTTAAATAACTCCTAAACGAAGCGTTCTAGGGCCTTAAAAACTAAACTTTTGAAGCCCAGGGCCTCAACAAAACGTTTCTCACACCGTAATCTACAGAATGAACTCTTCCTGAACATTCTACTACATTTTTGCTGGTCCGGCGCTTCCCGATATTACCTGCTCAGAGACGTACAGAATCTGCAAGTAAATGTGAATGAGAGGGACAGAGAACGGCAGAGACTGACAGGGACAGGGTGAGGGAAGGAGGGAGAGACAGTGAAAAACGAAGATGGGAGGGGAGAGAGGGAGATGAAGGGCAGAACAACGGCCGTCGGGTTTTCTTAGTACAATCTAATGGTTTATGTCGCAAATAATACCCCCACTCTACCCGCATTTCTCCAAGCCGTCGGTCAAGAAAAGTTGCGCGAGTAATAACGATCTCAGTGGCTGCGAGTAACTCCCGCCACGAGAAGGGGAAGGTGAGGTGGGGTGACACAAGTCGCCGACGTCGCCGGCCCGTGGGCCCCATCGCTGGGCGGGGGGGGATGATTTGAATTTGCACTAGACTTGTGAATGAAGCTTCCTTAGAGTTGGCCTCACTTTGATAACAAAATAGCAGATTCTCTCACTCAAAATATTAATTTTGAGAAACACTATCAGTAAAATTACAATCCTTAAAATAACTACATGTTATAATCAGAAAATTTATATGTAACCTTTGCCTAACTTACATTTGTTTTCAAACCGGCAAAATTCAACTCTAAACTCATTTATACGTCAATAAACCTTGATAAATAACACAAAAATGCACGTTCTCACAAGTGCAGGGAGGCAAGATGTCGGAATTTTTTTTCGAGACGTGTTATCAGATGACACTTGTTTCCGGCGCCCTCATCACTGACCAATCAGAGAACAATAAAGAAGCCTCATTCACAAATCTAGTGCAAATTCAAATCATGCGGGTGGGGGCGGGGCGGGGCGGGGTGTGACGGGGCATGGCGTGGTGTGGCGTGGCGTGGCGGGGCAAGGCGTGCCGAGGCGGGGTGTGGCCGGGCGGAGCGTGGCGTGGCGTGGCGTGGCGTGGCGTGGCGGGGCGTGGCGTGGCGTGGCGTGGCGGGGCGTGGGGCTGGTCCGAAGGCGCTCCGGAGTATACGCGCGCTTTCGAAGCACTGCCCCCGACGTTTACGCCAGCAGCAGTGAGATACGGCCCGCTCTCAACTTTCCTCCTATCGAGCACGCAAATGGGCCGTGTCGTGTTTTACAGCGTTTTGTTGCAATGTGATTGCTACGCTTTGTGGCCGTGCCGGTGCTTCGTTTAACTCGAGGGCAAACACTGAAAATCCTGTTGCCGAAGCGTTCAACTGACAGATATGACAGTGTATATCGGAGCAATACACACAATCTTCTCCGTGCCGAAACTGTCGTAAAAGAGCTTTCCAAACTTTTCCTGCTTCCCAAATATCTTGCGGAAGAACTGAACTTCCTCCTGCTTGTAATTTCCTCCAAGATATGAAAAAATATTGTTTCTTTTAAATCTTGAGGAAGTAAAGTATCGTATTAAAACTAATCAACTGTTTTATAATAGCTTAAAATTAATGAGTGTTTTATCAGCATCTTAAAGCATTTTGAGGTCCTCTATTGTTTTTCTCAAGTTAATAGTGGCACAGAACAAACTTTATACCACTAATTAAGCAATTGATATATTGTTACAAATTTTAACGTGTAATTCCTATCGTTTTAAATTACAGTGTTTTCTTAATCTCCATGTAAATCTTTCATCATAAATATTTCCTGTAAAATTTCCCATTCTTCAAGGTATGACTTCATCCGTGGCTTAAAAATATATAAGGGATTTTGACACTGTCAATAATATTGTATTTTACAAGCGTAAATCCTCAAAATCAATACATAAAGAAATAAACTACAAATCCATCAATTTATGAACAATAATTCAAACTAGTTTTGTTAGATTTGACTTTTCATTATTTTAACTCAATTTCGTGAGGCTAATCTCGATCAAAAACCATTAATAATTCAAATTGACCAAAAAATTGCAAATGGAATGTTTTCAGTTAACTCATCGTCTGTTGACTATTAAAAATTCCTTCTTTATCACAATACGTGTTTTTTATATATTATGAATATAACGAGTTCAAATAAACTATGAAATGTTGCTGTTATGTTAGGGGTCATCCATAAATTACGTAACGCTTTAGGGAGAGGGAGGGGGTCTGAGGCAGCGTTACGCTGCGTTACATAGAGATAAAGAAGTGTATTACAAGGGAGCGAGGGGGTATTGAAAATACTGGAAATCTGCGTTACATTATTTATGGACATCCCCTTATCGCACCCCGATGTGTTCTATGCTGGAGGCAAGTTTTATGCTGGAGGTGTGTACTAAAGTGAGCACTGTTTTATTTTCACTGAACCCACATCAGCGCATGTGTGCTTATCAGTCTGTTATTGAATCTTCGTAAATCGGGCGGTGGATTTTGGTCATGCGCTACGTAGCTGTGACGGACGATGCCGCTGCCTGAAAGATAGCTGTAGAGACTGGCTCGTCCCATCTGCCGATCTGCCCTTCCCTCTAATAATTTCCAGGTGGATGTCGGAGCAGTGTCTTAAACAGCGGACCTTCCTCCCCAACCCCACGCTCCCATTCTTATGGTCGAGAAATGTGCACGTACCTATTCCACGTGATCTTGAAAGCAGAACTGAAAGCATACGAATGTTAGACCACGATTCATATTGAGCTCTCACTCCAAGAAGATTTTCTTTGAAGAAAATACACAGTATGAATGTACCGCTTAACATAGCAGAGTTGGTGGAATACGAATTTAAAAGTATAATGAAGTACGAATCAACTTGTGGTTGTCTCGTAAATGAAATATTTGTAAATCACTCATAGAATGTAGCGATGACCATCTAAAAAACTTGTATAAAAAGTATGTGTTTATAATGATTTAGAGAAACATGTTTTTAAGTCCTCCAACTTTGTGACTCCGCCACAAGATATAAATGGAAAAGAATGAAGGAATAAAATTGTATCAGTTTGTTAAAGATTTAGGTGAAATTGCATTGTGAGCGTAGGAAGGAAACACAAAATGGAACTGAAGTTCTATTGAATGGAATCGGCAAAGGTGGCTCACGGCATTGACAGATGTCACTGCAGCGCCTCTGACCGGGAGGTCCTAGCTTCCACTCCCGACGGTGGCAGGATTTTCGACACTAGCTTCTCAGCTACGTCGAATTCAGTAGCTGTCTGGAGGAGAATTCTAGCGGTCGGCTGCTCTGATCGGTAGTTTTCCGTGGTTTCTCCGACCAACACCAGGCGAATGCGGGAGCAGTACCCTAACAAACGGGCTACGAACCGCGCGCGATCTTTCCTTCTTCGTTGTCATATCCTCTCCTCTTACACACACACACACACATTTACACTAACATGCACTACACTACCACACATGTTGGGAGACCGGTCGGGAGCTTACAGCTTGTCCCGGCTGGGGCGGTGCCGCGCTGGTGGGAGATACCTGGTTGAGGGGAAAACCCCGCTAGTCGACGGTAGGTCGGCGCCAGATCTCGCCATCCTGCGGGGAAAAAATCATCGCCATCTCCCGAAAAAAAAAAAATCAACGCACTACACTTACGGGACTAATGACTTAAGTAGTTGACGCGCCCGGAAACACGAATCAATCAATTAATCAATCATTGACAAAAGCCCGCACTACATCCCCCCCTTTTTTACGGGACCAAATACCTCAGCAGTTGACGCGTCCGGAATCACTAATCAATCAATCAAACGCACTCATCTCGAAGTTTAGTTCATTGACTTTTGTGGCCTACTGAAAATAATCTCGCATCTCGTTTTTATTTCAATTACTTTTGTTCCACCGAGCCGCTTTTCTTGAAAGAGTCGTTCTACTTTGTTGAAGAAGCGTTCGTACGTGGTAAGAGACCGTGCGTCAGAGCAGAGCCGGCCGGAGCAGCAACAAGCCCTCTTGTGCACTCCTCTGAGAAACCGGGTGTCCCGGATGGCGGCTATTTGCGTGTCCCCGCTTTCCGTCCCATTGGCCTCCGAAGCACCCCCTCCTCTCCCCCTCACTTCCCCCTCCCAGCCCGCCGCGTACCTTCCGTTGACCACGGCGGGAGCGGCGCGACGGCCGAGGGCGAAGCTAATGCTCGGGCGATTTTCGCTCAGTGGCCGCCAGGGGCGCCCGGCGCAAAGGCCGTCTAGAGTCCCTGGTGAGCGAGGGGGCGGGGGTGGGGTGGAGTAATGAAGTGGACGCTTGCCTCATCTGTCGGGGGAAGGGGGCGGCGCCGGCTGCTGGCTGTCCTCGGCTCTTCGACGGAAGCCTCCACCTTCCCGCAACTCCCTACTACGCCCGTCCCGGCCACAGCGGCTGTAAACGCGACTGTGACGTCACAATTTCAGTTTTCTCTTTACCTCGAGATACGCTGCAGGATGATATTTCAAGAAATGTGAAAACGTAGTGAATTTTACTAGAATTTGTGTTCAAAGTAATTTCCTCTGAATTTCCTCGTTTTGTCGAGTTCTCGGACTGATAAACGTAAACAAGTGATCATTTGATTTGATTCCATATTTCATACTGTATTTGTGATTCAAGTGAAAACAATAGCAGGATGAATAACACCTTCAATTCCGTTAATAATTTCATCTTTTCTGCTCTTAACCTATTGATAACGCAGTGAATCTTCAATGTGATGATTGTATTTTAAAATAAACTTCGCTAAGAATAACAATTGTAACACTGAAATGAAAAGTTTAAGAAACATCAATAATGCACTGTCCATTAAAATGGACTATGCATTCAAATTACCTAAATGCATTTTCCAAGATGAGTTTCAGCGGATCATTGCATGGAAATAACTAGTTTATTCATGAACTAATACAAGTCTTCTTTTCGATTCGATTTCTTCTTCGTCTGAATCTTAATTTCAATTCATCTCCTCCCGGTATTGTCATATATGATAATGTGATACGCAGTGACTTTTCAAACTATTGTGCTCCTTGCTCGGGCTACAACATGAGTAAAAGTGGCGGCTACTGTCGGTATAATGTCACTATCTTCAAATTATTATTCCTAATTTACACTTTCATAAGTCAGATTCAGTATGAATATTATGGCGAAATATTTTAGCAGAATATTTACGTGCGTTTATCACATCGAATACTAAATTTTATAACTTTAGAACTAAAATGTTTGTATATTTACAGTGAGACATTGTGAAATAATGAAATGAAAGAACTACAAATCATTATTTTGAGTAAAAGTGACGTAGAACGTTTAGGTATCGTGGCTTCAGTTTCTGTATTAATAGAAATGTTTTGTTTATTTTGCAAATATACAATAATATTCCGTTATATAATTGTCCATCGTACAAATTGATGGACAAATAGTAATTTAAAAGGGACCGGACTAATTTGTAGTGAGAAATGCCTAATAAATTTCTAAGAATGAAAAATTGATGTTTACTACTACATTTCTAAAAATGTTCCTTGTCGAATGAAGTAAAATATACTTTTCTGTACCTTTATTACTGGCAGTATCTTACCGTAAGCAACTTGAATTGTAATGTTTACACATATCTTCACAAATAATTACAGAACGTAGATCCTTTTTCTGACAAAATATAAACTACGCCTTCTCAAGATACGGATGTGTAACTATATAAGACTGGATTTCCTTCCTACAGCGTGTATAGTAGAGGCAGCAGACAGACTTCTAATTACGAACTGTAGATTTTGGAGGCCTGCTGATCCTTCAGAAATTGTAAAATCTGTATTTCTATAATGAAGTCATTCTTATCCACAATAATTTGAATGTCTGTAAATATATATAGGACCATACTTACTTAATTGTATTTAATAACTAGCGGAACCCGGCAGACGTTGTTCTGCTCTTCATCTCCCTCTTTCCCCTTCCATCCCTTTCTCTCTGTCTCTCCCTCCCCCTCTCTCTTGTCTCTCCCTTTCTCTCTGTCCCTGTCTCATTCTTTCTGTCTCTGCCTCTGCGTCTCTGTCCCTCTAATTCACATTTAGTTGCAGATTCTGCACGTCTCTGAGCAGGTGAGATAATATTGAGAAGCGCCGGACCAGCAAAAATGTAATAGAGTGTTCATGAAGATCTCATCCTGTAGATTACGGTGCGAGAAACGTTTCTTTGAGGCCTTTCACCTCAAAACTGTAGATTTTAATGCTCTAGAACGCTTCGTTTAGGAGTTATTTAACGATATAGATTCAAAATTCTGCAGTGTGTTGCAGGTTGCATTTAACGTGAATATTTAATTAGTTTTGTTCTACAGAGCCATGTAGTAAAGTAACAACAGAATTAATCACACATAAGCTTTCTGGGCGAAAAAAACACGTAGACGTGCCAACTTTCATGGAGATCGGTCGCACAGTGTCAGCGTTTACTTCTTTTATATAGATACCAACATTTTATATGCAGAGTGTCCGGGGAAGAAACGTCGAAACTTCGAAAATAAGCTCTTAAGACAATTCTACGCATGTTTTGTCTAATAAACTACGTGGATATTCCGAATGGTTGAGCCGCAATAAGCACTCAAAAGTTTGTTCGAAAAAATGATTTCTGGCCAAAAATTTGCATCATGGAAGCATAAAAACACTTTAGAAACATGTAAATTGTATATTATTTACAAAAGAAATGAATATATTTGTTCAGAGAGAAAAATTAAGCGAGAAATAAACTAGTGGTGCTACAGAATGGCACAGACTTTCCCGTATTACTTTTCTATTTCCTTGGGTTTTCGCTAGCTATATGGAATTGCCACATACTCTTTCTTGCCAGCTGCCATCTATCACCGCCAAAAGTACATTTTTTTTGGATACCAGTATTATAAACAACCCTTTAACGTAAACAAAATCGTTCATAGTATGGCATATTATTGCACGAAATATGAGCCATCACTGACGTAATAGTCACGGCCCCTATATATTTTCAGTTATGGAGTTTAAAGAAGGCAGTGGTACCATATAAATAGATTGCAGTGTTCGCAGTAAAATCAAATACGTTATGAAAAAACTTACTTTTAAAATCAATATTAGATGTAGGCTCCCCATCGTAACTGATTATTGTGGCATATAGCTTTTCGGCTATAGCACTGACGATGGCCGCAATGCGGCCGAAAAAGCTTTATGCCATAATAATCAGTTACGATGGGGAGCCTACATCTAATATTGATTTCGATGATAGCATCGTAAATGCCACACCATTTCCTACTATTACTTTTAAAAATTGATTTATTAATTTATTACTCCTTTAAAATTATATTTTGTTTTTATTTGGTAATATAACAAGAACATCATAATATAATAAGAACAACAAAAAACATCAAATTAATTCTTGTGAACATGTACATTAAGTGTACAATTTGATAAATTGGTCAGTGACACTCCAGAACACGCATTTATATCTAAAATGCTTGTTTTTTCTTTGCTTTCTGCACTAACCAATATCTTGTTAGCTATTTGAATCTTGTTATTCACCGATTCTTCGATGTATGACGCGGCTACACTTGTAGTCCGCCATCCTCCATGACATTTAAGTGTAGTGGTATCACCCCCATTATCTGCGAGAAACGTCGCGGATGTTTCTCCTAGACGAATGACAAGAGTACTTTTATGCATTTGGTAATTTTAAAAAAATTGCAATATTTTTTGGTATTTTCGCAAATGTATTGATACCAATTGGATTGCAGCTGCATTTACCATGATTGTAAAACAAGCAAGTTTTTTGTGTTAAACATGTAAGGGTCTTAAGGAAATGTATTTTTTACAGACTTCAACATAATTAAATTCTTCACTGGATACGATAGTAAATATTCCGGGCTTGTCAATTTTTGTCGCTTTAATGTTTACTATCAAAACAGAACCTTCTTCTTTCACATCGTTGATGCACAAATTGTACAATTCGACACGTATGCAAGCACCAAATATGCCAAAAATAGCAACAACCTGAAAATCATACAGTTATTAATGCAATACACCAGTTAATAAACAAAACTTAAATATTATTGCCACTGTCATTATTATACCTTCATTAAAAGAAAAATTTCATCATCAGCTTTTGTAAGTAATGTGTTTACATCTTGTTGGGAAAATACCATTGCCTTTATAGGTTGATATCCCACATTTGCCTATTTCATAAGTAAACTTACTTTAGGAAAAGTTCCAATATCAATATTCTCTTTGATCTTTAGCATTTCCTTTAATTTGGAATAAGTGCACCATAGTGTCGACGCTTTACATGCTGTGGACTTAATGTTTAAAGAAGCATGTATTAAATTAACAAACGTCTTTATTCTAGCATGTGCATTATACTAACTTAGCCAAATTCCTCCGATAGATACGAAAGAACAGCAGCTTTGCATAATAAATTTGCATATTTTTTTATCCATCCATTTCCTAAACTTTAAGTACTCTTTCTCATAAAGTTTGCAAGACTTTTTCGGTATCATGGAATTTTCTGCTTTTGCAGATTCTTCCACAATTTCTCTAGGCAAATCCATTATGTTTGAATCACGACTTTCAAACTAATTGCCATTAGCAAACAAATTAGTTGCTTAGGTAGCATTCATGACAAAACATGAATTTAAGATCTACTACAACTACGAATTACAACTTAACACAATTAATTTCACTTCCTTAAATCCTTATAATACTGTTATACAAAAAATAGTGTATGCAACTTTTTATAATGTTACTTTTTTGCACTCGTAAGAAGATAATACAGAACTCACTTCTAACGTCGTTCGTTCGGTAATATCTTCTTATTCGTGTATAAAAAGGAACACGTTATAAACTAATTGCATTAAATGCTATTGTCATTTACTTAATATTTCGGTTTCCTATTGGTAGAACGGAAATATTAATTTTAGAATATTAAAGAATACAAAAACCTAGTCATAAATGGCAATCTTTTAAAACTGATGTGCCGTTAAAGAGAAAATGGCGTTTTAGCGCTACTAAAAGTGCGAAATTGGAAGCTCATTTTCACAGAAAATTTTTGAGTTTTCAAAATACTTTATTTGAAGCGCTTACACTCACAAATATAATAATGTTTACAAATTGCTGGGAATGTGCATATTAAAGATGTGAGAGATCTTAAAAAAAATACAATTATGTAATTTTTGAAAAAATAAAAAAATAACTCAAAATAAACTTTACGTCACATTAAAGGGTGTAATTATCACTATCCGTTACAAAAGTTTAACGAAAAAAATTGCAGCCATATACGAGAAAATGGCGTTTGAGCATTTCTGAATATTCCGAAATTTGAGCTACTTTTCACAGAAAATGGTAGAGTTTTCGAGAAACTTTACTTGACATTATTTAAAGCATATATACTCGTAAATATAATAATGTGTAAAAATCGCCGATAATGTAAATATTAACGACGTGAGAGACAAGTAAAAAAATTTAAATTTTTGTAATTTTTGAAAAAAACCAACCAATAGATCAATATGGCTTTTATGTCATCTTATGGAGTAAATTTACCACTATCCCTACCAAAAGTTTAAAGAAAAAATTTGGAGCCGTTTTTGAGAAAATCTTGTTTTTGTAATTTTTTAATGTTGCACATATTGCACGCAATATTGCACGAGAACTACTACAATTTTGAGAAACATTTACATGACCTTTATGAAAGAACTCAATATGCAGAACAAATTTGATTTGAAGAAAAAATCTCTATCTTCAATTTTGTAGCTGGAGAAAGACGCCGAAAATAATTCAAACTTTCAAAATTTTTAAAAATTCAGAGTTCTCAGTGAAAATCGGACCTATGCCATGTTAATAAGTGTATTTTACTCTATTCATACAAGAAATTTAAAGAAAAAATTTGGAGCCGTTTTTGAGATAATTTTGAAAATTCCCGGGGGGCTTCATATAAAGTACCCCCAAATTTCAAAGAATCTTTTTCAAAATCTTAAAGCTTTGACTAGAACCAGATCGATCGGGGAATATCAATTTTGGAAGAAATCGTACGTATGGTTTAGGCGCTAGCAGTGTTCATATACGGACGGACAGACGGACGGACGGACAGACGGACGGACGGACAGACGGACGTTTTCCTTTCAATTGGGCTTTCGGTATCAAGAACCTAGAAAACTGGGTTTATGGCTACACCACGTATTAGGGGATTTTTTTCTTAATTTAGCAACTGGTTTTATCCACTTCTTTGTTTTCAAGGACCGGCAATGAATTTTTTTCCGCCGAATGTTGGCCATTTTTTCGCGCAGCATTACATAACTTTCCCTATACTAGGTATATCACTCCGTGTATACGTACGTATACGGGAAAGTAAAAAGCAATCGAATTGTGTAAATTGGGTGCATTTTTATTTCTTGCTTAAGTTTTCTTTCGGACAAATATATTTATTTCTTTTGCAAATAATAAAAAAATTATATGTTTCTGGAGTGTTTCTAAACTTCTATAATGGAAATGTTTGCTATAATAAACTATAATAAAAATCAATTGTTCAAACCAAGTTTTGAGTGCTTATTGCGGCTCAACCATTCGGAATATCCACGTAATTGTTTAGACAAAATATGCTCAGAATTGTCTTAAGAGCTTATTTTCGAACTTTCGACGCTTCCTCCCCGGACACCCTCTATACGTAGATAAGAGAGCAGTCGGAACCTGAGAAATAAAATCCACATTTCTACTGTGGTGACCACATGAACTAGACAGTCGCGGCTATCTGCAGTGTCTTTCCCTGCCTGTTACCACGGCTGTCGGAGGCGCGAGGTGCGGGGTATTTTGAATGCTGCGCCCTCGTGCGGGGGGTGGGGGGTGGGGGGGGGAGGAGAGCGCGTCCTGTGTTTACCGTGCGCGCCGCCTCGTGGTGGGCGCGCGCGCGGCGCCGGCGGCGGCGGCGGCGGCGGCCTCGCTCCTTCCCAGAAAGGGACGACCCGCGCTCGCACGCCGCACAACGAAGCGCGAACAGCGCTCGAAGCCAGGGGCCGAGACACGGGACGCGTGCGCCCTCTTGGCTGGGCAAAGCTACCAAGCAAATAAAAAAAAAACATAACATGAATCTGTAATATCGAGAACCATGGTCTTTGCTGGGCCTCAAATTTATATCAATTACCCATGACATTGAAAAATAGTCAATCCTTCAATATTTTCAAACGTAGGATAAACATTTGGATTTTAAAACATTATGGTAAAGATATAAACAGGTTAACTGAAATATTGCATTAAAACTGTGTAAATGAACTGTTGACTGGGCCTGTGGAAAAAAAACCCAACCTGTTGACTGCGTAAATTCCGTTTGAATTTATTTATGGAGTTATATATTTGGCTATAGAAATATACCTTTTGCTGTAATGTCTGTGAAATATTCAATAATTTGTATGTCTTAAGGCTAAATTTTTTTATTATTGTACGTTCATAAAAACGTGGATAGTAAATTTACAATAAAAATACTTTCAAAAACACGCCACGTACAAACAATACTATTAAGTAGAAATAGAATAATAAATTATAAACTCGGTATTACTAACCATCGCAAATGGTTATCGATGGTTAGTAATTTCAAGAAATTTCAATGCTATATTATCTCTGTAAAACAAGATGGGAATACAAATATTTTGTTTCTTTTTAACTTTGAATTCTCCTATCAACTTTTCTTGTCTTGATTTTTACGTTTCAAAATTTCTGATGAAATGGAAATCCAAGTGGTAGGTAATCATCACAACTACTCCGTTTTGAAATCAATGAAAATTCTTGAAAAAATCGACGAGTTGATTTTGGGAAGCAACTTCTTGTAAATAATGTTACCGTTTTAAAGTAGTTTGGATCATTCACAATATACAACTCAACAGATTTGTGAGATGTATATTTTGTAGTAATTTGCTTTGAAATTCAATAATTGATAAATGTCACTCTCATAATGACGGTCATTAATATTTTGTACTTCTTAAAATTTGTGTGAATTGCAGCCTTCTTCAGAAACTCAATAATTGTTATATTGCGTAATTTTTCAAAATACGACAGTGCATATCCAAAAAGAACTTAAGGGCATACCGAAATTATCAGGACACTTAAGTCATGTGAAATGAGAGCAACCTAAGTTTCTCAGTGACATTAATAGTTAACTGAATGGATGTGCTTGATCAATTCGTTATAACACAAACATAAATATTCTCTAATATCTCTTCTGCGAAATATAAGGTAGTTTATGATGAGTCGAATCAAATGTATTTCAGGAAAGAAAATTTCAATCACAATTTCCCAAGAATGGCTGCGACGAACTTCGGGCAATATTTTCTTTCGTGTAGGATGCTCTCTTTGCGACATCTTCAAAGTAAATTTCAATTGATGAACCGGAAAATAAGAAACACGCTGTTACATTACGTTTTCATGAAAAAATGTTTATAAAAAAATTCTTCTATATCAACGTACATTAACAAAACTACTATTTTTAATCAGAATACTATCTAAATTTCAAGTTAGACTGTGTGTTTGGTATAATTATTCCTTCATCGATTATTTCAGAAAGAGGGTGAAATATTTAATCCTTGACAACTTTAGAGAAATTGTTCCCTTAGAAAAGAATTTTGTTACGATTTAAATTTACATATTAAGTTTTCATATGACCTAGACGGCCAAGATGGCTAAGAGCAAGTAGTGACTCAACGCATCTGTCCGAGTGATCTCAGGTTCGAGTCCCACCAAGGTCATGGTCGTTTGTCCTTTGCCTCCCGTGCATGTGTTGTCGCGGAAGGCCTCTTGTTCCGCTGGCCCCACATCAGAGAAGCTCCCAAGTGTGTTGGTGTCTAATGTATGGTCGAATATGCATTCCACCGGAACGTAAAAGGGTGACTGCCTGTCGGCTGGAAAAAAAAATTACGTTTGCATAAACATGAACTCTCTATAATATGAAGAAGAAACATGTAACTATTATAATGCATATACCACAAATTCTAGTCTGTAGCGATTTATACAGGGATTCTGTACGAATATGTTTGAACATCCCAGAAAAACAACAACAAAAAAATCAGGTTGTTCGAGATAACAAAATGTTACCCAGAATTGGGAGGAAATAAATGAGTATGCAACCCGCTGTGCACCCGCATGTATCACAATAGCCCGTAGCAACGCTGCTCGCAGTGAAATAGCAGGGCAGGCGGGATCGGGAGGGCGTCGCTGAACGTGGCGGGGAGAGGAATTGAGCCACAGAATACGTATTTACACAGTAGCGCAGCTCCGTTTTAAATGCTGTATGACGTGTTGGTCAGCGTACTCTGGTGATCCGCGCGGCGATCAAGGAATACTATGCCGCCTTACAATTCGTATTACTCATACAGCATCGTTCTACTCACTCTAACCAAAAAGTAAATGATTTTTATATGTTTTTATTATATTATGATAATAACTAAAACAACATGTAAAGTAGATATTTTGAACAATATGTAAGGAAAGAAATGATTTAAATCTTATAAAGTCCACTGAAAGTGAATAGTGTAATCATGAGGAAAACAAGTATACTGTTCATGATTATATCTAGAAATTTAAATAATCTAAGTAGTAAATAAGGTCATCTGGAAAGTAATAACATTTCTGTTAGGAGGTAATAAAATATTTGTGTCTTTCCTTCCTAGGTCTATTAGGCAAGTAATAAACATTTCTATGCGTTCTTTCCTTCACTATTGCTGCATTTAATTGCAGATTAGTCCGCTCTTTCCACAGACGCATTGTTAATAATATGTTAACTGGAAAAGTATCAGAATTCAGTTGGTGCGTTTCAAATATGTTCCAATACATGTCAAATATAAGTTTAAAACTTTGGTTCGATGTAATTTTACGTGTTATTTAATGACTTGCGCTTGAAATCCTAGGAATAGAAAACCACAAGGTCAAGAAACAATACGAATTTTCTTTTAAGTTTTTAACCATCTCTTAATAAACGCAATTTCACAAAGAAATCCGTAGACTTCAGTAGCATCTACCTGTAGTAATACCTGACATCCGCCCGGATTGCTAGCTGTATGCGCGTGCATCTCTAACTAACCATAAAACGTGCTGACGTGCTCTGAGATTGAGCGGAGTGGAGATGAGTGGATTTCTTCCATTTTGCTCTAGCTACAAGCGTGATAAATGAATACCCGTGTAGCGACGCTAAATTCAAGCTGGAGAAAATTCAATTTTACTTATGAATCTCTTTATGACAATCTCGTTATTAGGAATTACACACTGTGACTAGCGGGGTTTTCCCCAAACCAGGTACCTCCCACCAGCGAGGCACAGCCCCAGGTCAAGCTCTAACCTCCCGACCAGTCTCCCGGAATGTGTGTTAGTGTAGGGCATGTTAGTGTAAGTAAGGGGTAAGGATAGAATAAAGAAGAGGAAGCAAACATCGCGCGCGGTCCGTGGCCAGTTTGTTAGAGTACTGCTCCGGCATTAGCTTCCTGTTGATCGGAGAAACCACGGAAAACTACCCTTCAGAACAGCCGGCCGTTTCGAGTACAATTCTCCAGACAGAGACTGAATTCGATCTAGCTAAAGTCGAAAATCCTGCCGCTGCACTGCTGTGGCATCAGTTGATGCACTGAGCCACCTCTCCCAGAATTTGTTCAGAGACTGTTCAAATATTAGTTGTATTATTTAAATAACGAATTAATTTTATTTTACTTAACAGTTATACATAGTAGAATCTACGGTAATGTATGAATATTCTTTAAAAATTCATAACATTTTAAATCTCCCATTAAAAACTATTTTTATATAATAATTGAAATTGATGAATAAATTTTACGTATGGTGAAAAAATGTGTATCCTAGTTCCACTAATAGCTCGCGAGTTTGAAAAATTAAAATTTCTTCTCGTCGTTTCTCTGTGCTCGCAAATTGTGGCGGTCCTGTAATTGTGTTGTTTACTCTGGCAACGAAGAGAAAATATTTCGTGGGGAAACACGCGCGTGGTAATCAATGTTGAAAATGTCAATAATGTTGCATCCATTAAAGAATAATTGTTAATTAACATTCCGGTCGGATCTGCCTGCTCGTCACACCTCCCGCACCCCTCCCCCCCCACGCGCCCGTCAGAGGCCGCCAGCACTGCGTTCGCCCGCGGCTTACGGCGGCTGAGTGCTCTCTGTATCTGAATCTGTGAAATTGTCACTGATTCAATCAGTGAGAGCAGAAAGTCACTGATATCTTCAGTCGAAATGGGTAGTTTCGCTGACAAATCAGCGAATATGCGAACCTTTTCATAATGACGCCAGTCATTTCACTGGTCGTCAGTGGTAAAGCGCCGCGCCACCATCGCTCACTGATCGTTCAGTCGTCACGTGCAATTAGTGTACACAGATTTCACTGATTCAAACAGTGAAGTTTCACTGATTCTAAAAGGGGACCCAATTTTCACTGATTTGTTCAGCTCAATTCACTTATTGTCAGTGGCAGGGTTATAACTGACACCATCAGTGAATAGTCACTGACAATCATTAGTTTTTCACTGATTCAGACTAAGAGAGTGGCGTCGAGAATCTCCGAGGAACGACAAGCCAAACGTATGGCACACAAGCAAGGGCGGTGATTCATTGATTGGTGATTCAGGGGGTGCGTCAACGTCTCATTTCATTAGTCCCCTAATTGTTGTGTAGGTTTCTATGGAGGTGGAAGTGATCTACCCTCGCTGAATGGCGAGATCTGTCGCCGACCAACCCGTCGGTTCGCAGGGTTTTTCCCAACAAGTCCCATAAGTGCTCAGCCGGGATAGGCTCTCAGCTCCCGACCTGTCTCACGGAAGTGTGTAGGTAGTGTAGTTCAAGTGTGTGTATAAGAGATGAGAGCTGGACAAGAAAGAGAAAGGAAAGAGTGCGGGGTCCGTGGCCCGTTTGTTTGGATACTGCTCCGGCATTCGCTTGGTGTTGATCGAAGGACTACCAATGAGAGCAACCGACCACTTCAACTCTCCTCAGGCAGCGGCTGAAGTCGAGTTGGCTCTCTAGCTGGCGTCGAAAACCCTGCCACCCGGGGCACCCAAACCCTAGGATCTGTCGTCGGTCAGAGGCACTGCAGTGACATCAATTGATGGCCCTGAACCACCCAACCCGGTCAATGGCAGTGAACATTACAACAAGCCTGCGTTGCAGCGTAGGTTGTAGGAGGGGAACAGTTGTGAGAGCGGGAACAGTGGTTGCCGAGCGGTTTAATGTACCCAGAGTAGAGCCATGAATAATACCTGCCCACGATTTCCTTTGACGAGTCAACGACTGCACCGAGTTATAACAAGATTAGTCTCCAATTTCCTTTTTCGGTATTGAACGAGTGACGTCGGGTGGAAGTGCTCGCTATTGAGGCCTTTCCCGCATTTACACGAAGTCCAGTCAACCGCGCGAAGTCCTTTTCCCAGAAAGAAAATGAGTGACGTGGCGCCTCATTAGTGGAAGTCATATTGAACGAGGAGCTGTCGATAATGCCATTTCGCGTCCTCGACTCTATGTACAAATTAATTATTCTTGCAAATTGCCGAAAGGGAGACGTATTCAGGGAGGAAAATGTGGCAATGAAGGAGAGGTCTACTTCGTGTATGCTGGATGTGACATGGAGGTTACTCCTAATAGGTGTCGGAAGCTCACCGGGGTGAACAGAATACTCGTATGTATTTACAGTATTTATATTTGTATCGTTACTAATGCAACTCTTTGTGACGTGTTCTATTATTGCCAATGATCTATGTAAAGTTTCTATCAGAAATGAAATAATTCACAGTTCTCCTTCGAGATTAATTTCTAAATAAGTATTTGCACAAGAATGCTTTGGGTTTAAAATTTTCTACTTCACAATAAGGGGCCGTCCATAAATTACGTAACGCAAATTTCGAGTATTTTTCTAATACCCCCTCCCTCCTTGTAACGCACTTCCCTATCTCTATGTAACGCTGCCTCAGACCCCCTCCCTCCCCCTGTAGCGTTACGTAATTTATGGCTGTCCCCTAACTTCTTTTACTTTTTCAAAATCTAGTTTTCTTTCTTCCGGGTATATATCTCAGAATCTATGCCAATGTCCCATTATAAAAAAAAACAAGAAGGGTGTTTTCTACAATATAATTCAGTGATCTAAACGTGTGAACGTAAAAGCTACTAAAAAACGTTTTAAATTACAATACTAAAACGAAGAGACTTTGCTTTAACAGCCAATAAACCCGGCACAGCCCATAAATCCAGCTGCAACTGCGCACGGACCTTGGATTTCAGAAGCGCCATCGCATAAATCATTCTCCTCACACAGATCCTTCCGGAAACTCATTGGCATGCGGCGATGCACCACTAGACAAACAGAGAACCTGCCAAACCCTCGCAGGAATAACTCCCGCCGGGCGACAACCTCCTAACCGACGCGACGCGCTCCGGCGTCGAACGGCGGGCGTATAAATAGCGCCCCCGGCCGCCGGGTCGCCTCTATCGCCCGACACAATCGCCGCGCCCCCGCCACCAACGCCGCCGGCACCGACGCCAGCGCCGTCGTCGCCACCGCCAACGCCCCCCCCCGGTCCCGCCGGGACCGTCACCCCGTCCCTCCCCTCCTGCCTCCGCCGCCGACACTACCACCGCTTCCACCGCTCCCGCCCCGCCCCCGCCGCCGCCCGCGCCGCCGCTCCCGCTGCCGCCCCCGCCGCCCACTCCCGCCACAGCGAACCACTCCCGCCACTGCAACTGCACCTGCCACAGTCGCTGCCCCCGCCGCCGCCGCTACCACCGCCGCCGTCTCCTACCACCGCCACCACCTCCACCACCCCCCGTCGCCGTCGCCCTCGCCGCCGTCGCCCCCGTCCCCGCCGCTGCCGCTACCATCGTTGCCACAGTCACCATCACCGCCGCCGCCACCGCTAGCACCGCCACCACCGGTTCGTCACTGCCGCCGCTACCACCGCCGCCGACATCGCCCCGTCACTGCCGCCACGGCCACCGTCCCGTCACCGTCTATCCACTGCCGCCCCCTCCCGCCACCGCCACCATCACCATCACCGCTACCACAACCGCCCCCGCCCCGTCACTATCGCCGCTACTATCGCCGCCCCAGCGCCGGATGTCGCCGCCGCGGCCGACAAACGCCGGCTGCGGCGCGCCACCGCGTGCGGCGCGGCGCGGCGCGGAGCGGCCGGGTAATTGGCGGGCGCCGGGCGATCGCGCATATTTCACATCTCGACGGATAAAAGTCGATATCGAGCGATGGCCGTGCGCTTCAAACAACGGCTTTGATGAATGCTGCACTTTGATGCGGAAAGATCAAACAAAGGCGCAGCGACCGGCGCGGGGCGTCGGCCCGGGGGGAGGGGCGGGAGGCGGAGAGGAAGGAAGACGCGGCGGCACGGGACAAAGGGAAGCTGCGGCGCGCGGCGGCACAGACCGCGTCAAAGCGTGATGCTCAGGATCAGCTCGAGGGACGCTGTTAATGCAAACATCGAATGTTGGCCGCTGGTCGCGCGGCGCTTTTCCGAAGTTTCCGATCTGTGACTGCGGCTGGACCGGTAGGCGAGGCGGGAGTTCATCCGGCCGAGCCCACGGCTTCGCATCACCATGCTGCACGTGGTTGGTATCGGTTGCAAGTAATCGGGAGAGGGTGGCGAAAGGCGGAATGGCCGAGGGGGAAAGGAAAGGGAGTGAATGAGGGGGCGGAAAGGCCGGCGATCGGCGCTGAGAGAGCAGCGGGCGGGCGCAGTGGGCGGGAAGCACCGATGCCGATCGCGTTGCGAAAAGAGGCCACTTGCGACGCTGGCGGGAGGGGGAGGGGGAGAGCAAGGGAAGGAGGAGGGGAGGAGGAGGGGAAGGAGGAGAAAAACGAGGGGGAGGGGGGAGGAGGGTGAAGCGGGAGGAGAAGGAGGGGGAAGAGGGAGGGGAGGAAGGGGAGGAGGAGGGGAAAGAGGGGAAGGAGATGAAGTAGCAAGGGAAGAAAGAAGGGAAAGAGTGGGAAGGAGGAGGGGAGGGGGAAGGAGGAGGGGAGAGGGAAGGAGGAGGGGGAGCGAACTTGAGCTTTCAAACTTTTGTTTTGGACTGTTCTTTACCAGAACATCTCTGTCATTAGTTATCCCCAAATCGGGATAACTAAATCGGATAAGGGGAACCGTCATTACGTGGCAGATTTTAATGTCACTTTTTATTTTTCCTTCAGAACAAAGCCGTTTCAATAGAAATTCATTTTATGTTATAACAAATGGAAATCACCCATTTTGATACGTAATTTTTTTTTCAGTTTTCATCGATTTCGCTTAATAAGTAATTTTTCACCCTTTTCAGTAATTTTTAATGAATGTTGTGCTGATTTCATCGATTGTAATACCTTTTCAATGGTACTTGCTACAAATAATATTTACGCGATGCAACAAATGCTGTACACACAATTCCTGAGTACGCTATTCGATTTCTTCGCTCAGAAAATGTAATGTCCGCCGTTGTGTGTAAGGTAAGGTTCCTGTAACGCTTATCAGAGCCATTGTCGATTCGGCCGATTTCGAGATAACTAAAAACAGTTTTTCTGATAAAGAACAGTACAGACCAAACGTCTGCAAGATGAGTGAAGTTCAAGGAAAAGAAGCCTCGATTGCATCATCGGTAACGATCCAAAGGCTTAAGTTGTTCATACGAACTGGTTTTGGTCACAATTTTTACACCATATTTCTTTGGTTTTAGGGCATTTTATTAATCATTTTTGGCGATGTTTTACTCTCTGAATCTGAATCAGTGAAATTGTCGCTGATTCAATCAGTGTGCTGCTGTTTTCACAGATCTCACTGATTCAAACAGTGAAGTTTCACTTATTCAAAAAAATGGACCCAATTTTTACTGATTTGTTCAGTTCAATTCACTGATTGTCAGTGGCAGGGTTATAACTGACACCATCAGTGAATAGTCATTGTCAATCAGTAGTTTTTCACTGATTCAGACTGAGAGGGTAGGTCATCAAAATCTCCCTTAGTCATAAACCTCTGCGCGGGGCGCGGGGGGCCGGGGGTGCAGGGAAAGGCGGGGCGGCGGGTGGCGGACATAAGCGATCCAAAGTATCCGGACACGCGGCCGAAAATGACTTACCAGTTCGCGGCACCCTTCATCGGTAATGCTGGAATTCAATGGGACGTTGGCCCACCCTTAACCTTGACGACAGCTTCCACTCTCTCAGGCATACTTTCATGCATGTGCTGGAAGATTTTTGGGGAATGGCAGCCCAATCTTCACGGAGGGTTGCAGTGTGGAGAGGTATCGATGTAGGTCGGTGAGGCCTGGCACGAAGTCGACGTTTCCAAACATCCCAATACGATTCAAGTCAGGACAGTCCATGACAGGGATGTTATTGCCGTATAACCACTCCGCCAGAGGTCTTATAGTGTAAACAGGAGCTTGATCGTGTTGAAAGATGCAATCGCGGAGCGGGGCGGGGCGGAGCGGGGTGGAGCCGGGCGGAGCGGGGCGGCGCGTATCGACGCGGGGCTGAGCGGGACGGGCCGGTGCAGGGCGGGGCGGGGCGGGGCAGAGCGGTGTGGAGCGCGGCGGCGCGTGGGGACGCGGGGCGGAGCGGAGTGGTGTGGAGCGGGGCGGCGCGTGGCGGAGCGGTGTGGAGCGGGGCAGAGCGGGGCGGAGCGGGGCGGAGTGGGGTGGAACAGGGCGGAACGGGGCGGAACGGGACAGCGCGTGTGCGACGCGGGGCGGAGCGGGGCGGGGCGGAGCGGGGCGGAGCGGGGCGGCGCGTGGTGGAGCGGGGCGGAGCGGGGCGGCGCGTGGCGGAGCGGGGGAGGAGCGGGGCGGGGCGGAGCGGGGCGGAGCGGGGCGGAGCGGGGCGGAACGGGGCGGAACGGGACGGCGCACGGCGGCGCGGAGGGAGGCGGACAAAGCAGAGTGTTGCGCGGGGTGGAGCGAGTTGGTGCTAGGCGGCGCGGAGGGGGGCGGGGTGGCACGTGGCGGGGCGCGGCACGGCGCGGCGGGCGTGGCTGTGAGGGGCGTGGAGGTCGGGTCGGGGCGTCGTCGTCGCGCAGTGGCCTCCGGAGAAGCGCTCCCGCGCCACCCCCAGCGCCCTCGGTCGTTATCGACGGGTGCTCCAACTAACCGCGGCCGCCGCCAACGTCGCCACCCACGCGCCGCAATCGCTTCACCCTGCCAGCCCGCGCCGCCCCGCCCCGCCCTTCCCCGCCACCCCCGCTCGCCTCACGGAGCTTCCCCTAGGCCAGGGCCGTCCAACTTAGAAGGACTGGCAGGGTGTTGCGCGGGCCACGTATCAAATTCTAACGAAGTCACGGGCCGTACAGTCATTTAAGATGATTTTGCTATAATAACTGAGATTATACAGAAACAAATATATATTCGATATGACTTTTATTCAACATACTTAATGATTAATGTACATATACGAGAAAATACATATATCATTACGAAAAGATGAATTGTGCAATTGTATTGTTTTACAAAGCAGTCGCGGGCCGCGTAAAAAGATCCAGCGGGCCGCCAGCTGGAAAACCCTGTCCTAGGCCACGGAGATCGCCGCGAGGCGAAGCCAGGAAACGGGGACTCTACAACGGCGGTGGACGCTACAACGAGGGATGCACCGCTGGACCATGTTACACAAAAAATATAAAACAAGGTATACAATTTTTCTGGAATAAGGGTACTTATCCACTATCTTTAGCCACATTTCTCTCTATTCTTATTATCGGACGACGGCCATTTAAGAGTGACTTCTCGTTCCCCTGTATCGTTGCGGTTAATCGATTTTATATCGCGCAGTATTACAAAACAATTTTTTTCCGTGAATTACTAGAATTCCCAGGGAGCATTATCCCGTGAAGATTCGTTGGAAAATTTCAGAAAATATTCATTAAAATTATAAAAAGATACGTACAAAACTCTTACCTCATTTTGTATTTACATTTTAGGAATCAAAGAAAACACATTACACTTTCGTATCAATTATCGTCAAGTGGAATATTAAAAAGCTCAGATCTTGAGTAAAGAATAAATTATGGCACAAGAAGGACATATCACGGTAGTTCCGCATGTGCACCGTATGCACAATGTATTAACTACATAGCGTGTAATTAATTTTACTTGTTAGTCTTCTAATGGCCGGGAAATTCCTATTAAATTGACTGACTCATAACTGAATGGACATGAGGAAAGAATGGGGGAAACAAAGAAGAAGCGAATTTACCTCGCGGCAACCATCGCATACTCGGTTCTCCCCCGCGAGTTTCATATGCTTGATTGATTAGTGGTTACGGGTACATCCACGGCGAAGGTCATTTCTCCTGTAAGTGTAGTGCATGCTTTTATCGCGGAAGGTGGCGGTGATCTTCCCTCTCTAGATAGCGAGATCCGTCATCGACATAACGTCGGCTTTCAGAGTTTTCCCCAACCAGGTATCTCCCACCAATGGAGGACAGTCACAACCGCGACAAGCTCTAAGCTTCCAATTAATCTCCGGGCATGTGTGGTAGAGTAGTGCATTTAAGTATTAGTGTAAGTAAGGGATGAGGACAGAACAAGGAAGGAAGTATCGCGCGCGGTCCGTGCCTCCATTGTTAGGGTACTGCTCCCGCATTCATCTGGTATTGATCAGCCGCTAGAATTCTCGTCCAGGCAGCGGGTAAACTCGACCTAGCTGTTTAGGTAGCGTAGAAAATTCAGCCGCCATTGGGAATCGAACACTACGATCTGCCGGTCAGAAGCACCGCAGTGACATTAACTGTCGCACGGAGCCACATAAGCCGTTGCAAGTTCCTCAAGGCTTGCATTCACTCGGCCGGACGCGACCGCAGTCGCGCAAGCTCGCAACCGCGTGAGCACGGTTCTGGGTCGTCCAATTTGACGGGGCAGGGAGAATATGCCCACCCAACGAGGTGGACCGGGAGAGATGACTTAGTGCATCAACCTGATGTCACTGCAGTCCCTCTGACCGAGAGGTCCTACCTTCTACTCCCGACGGCGGCGGCAGGATTTTCGGCACTCGCTTGTCAGCTAGGTCGAATTCAGTCGTTGTCTGGAGGAGAATTCTAGCGGGCGACTGCTCTGATCGGTAGTTTTACGTGGTTTCTCCGATCAACACCAGGTGAATGACGGAACAGTACCCTAAGAAACGGGTCACGGACCGCGCGCGATCTTTCCTTCCTCTTCCTTGTCCTATCCTCACCCCTTACACTCACACACACAAACATGCACTACACTACCACACATGCCGGGAGACCGGTCGGGAGATTAGAGTTTGTCCCGGTTAGGGCGGTGTCTGGCTGATGGGAGATACCTGGTTGAGGGCTAGTCGATGGCAGTTCGGCGCCGCATCCAGCGGGGAAAGCTCACCGCCATCTCCCGATGAAGAAACACGCACTACACTCACGGGACTAATGACCTCAGTAGTTGACGCGCCCGCAATCACGAACAATCAAGGCTGGTGGTTCCGGCGAAACGGCGAGGACCCGGCAAGGGGTGGCGTGGCGTGGCGTGCACCGCGAGGGGCGTGCGCACTACAGGAGGGGCGGGGCGAGGAGAGGGGGGCGAGGGCGTTGCGTAACTAACGCCTGCTGGCGCTAACGAGCCCCCCCCCCCACGCCCGAGGATGATCTGGCGCCGGAGCTCCGCTTTGTGCGGCGCGCCGCGGTGGCCGCAGCGGCAGACGCCCCGCGCCGCCGCCGCCGCCCCCGCCGCGTGATTTCACGATCCCCCGCAAGCGGATTGGGGGCAGTGTTGCCAGATGGGCCAGGAGCCTGGGACTTTTACCAGGAATTCAATGTAGATACCATGTACCAAGATATATGCTTAAATACCAGGATTTTAAGTCTCTTCACTCAAGGTAATTGGTGATGAAGTACAAATTAATATTTGTGTAATATATATTTTTACTGAATAATTAAACACGAACACCAATATTACAAATAACTGTGATATTGGTGAAAAAACTGCCGTAAAATATTAAGGGTGACATGGAATGGTCCTTTTCTTGCATATGGTGCCGTAAAAGAACTTCCCAGTCTTACATTTAGTTTATTCGTTCAAAATGTTTGCATTGTATACATTTAAAAAAAATATTTAATACGCCTGTAACAAGTAATGTACTTCAGCTTCCGGGTCAATGACCCCCATCTCGATCAGGTTTTTGTCCAGTTTCCCTGATCCATTGAGCAAATGCTGAGATGGCCCCTTGTTTTGCTTCTGGGCGTAAATGTAGCTTCACTGTGCGCACGTTTTGTTGAGCACTCCTTTTGCTTGTAGTTCATTTACAGTTGAAATTGATTTTCTATAACTCGGGAAAAAACATTTTTCAAATATCTTTATTTTTCTAAAATAATTATTTTCTAAATTCATCTTTTCGTTTTTTTTTGTTTTTTTTTTAAAATTCTGGCCCTCAAGAAAATGTACGCAGATAAATTTCTTTCCCCACACGTCATATACAGTTTTTACTGTTTTTTGACAAATAAATAAATAAATAAATGAATCGATATGGAGTTAAGTTTAACGAACCTCCTGGGCGCGTTAACAACCTAATAGTTATAACATGAACAATTTCAGATTTTAAATCAATTGTCTTTGGTACCAAGGCTTTTAGTGAAAGTACCAGAATGTTTGAAGGTTGATAGTGAGACACACATTTACCGATCTGGCAACGCTGATTGGAGGTGCCCTGACCTTCGGTAGTACGCTTGTGACTCATCCGTCCCGGCATAGTAAACCAACGTCTTCTTGATCGCCAGCCACGTCACGCCGCGCCGCGGGATTTCACCGCCCCCGCAAGCGAATCGAGAGGCCCCGACCTTTGGCAGCGCGCTTCTGACTCAGTGGCGGTGGCAGAGTTGAATTTAAGGGCCTTGCTAAAGCGGTGGTCGTTAAGAAGGGGTGGGCGGCCTCCCTCCCCAATATTTCCCGACGGATTAACGGACACAATTATTAAAATTGTTTAACATCATCGTACCTTAAATTTCAAATATATTGTAACGTTTGTGGTGGTGAATTAAAAACACAGATTTATTTTAACAGAGATGGTTATTAATGTTTTTTTAATATTACACTAAAATACTTGATTTATTTACAGATTGGCTTCACAGTCCTTGTGTTCTTGACTTGGTTATTTATACACGGCACAGTCCTCTTGATTATTTATTTTCACTGTTCACTTCTCATGCACTGCTGCACAGTCCGATGCACTCACCGCTGTCCGATGCACTGATTACAGTTCACGGCTCCGACCACAGTTCACGGCGCCGACCACAGTTCACGGCGCCGACCACAGTTCACGGCGCCGACCACAGTTCACGGCGCCGGACCACAGTTCACGGCGCCGACCACAATCCAGTACACTGCCGTCCACAGCGATGCACACACACAAACTTCACAGCTCGGCTTCCTGACTAGACCAGACTAGACTGACTGACTGACTAGCGGCCGCCGACAGCGGCGCATGTATACCTGGCCGGCGCCCACCTGGACCCTTCCGGAACTCGCGGCACACTTCTTGGCTACCCGCGAATACCCCGGAATCGTCCAGTTTAGGGGTGGCAGCAGATGATGTAATATTCGTTACAATATTTTAAAATATTTGGATTTCTACCGAATAATTGTAAGTGTAAAAACGTAAAATCACTAATAAAGAAAGAATATACGACAAAATTATTCCTTCCATTCCAAGAAAATGACACATCAGATGCAACACGTACGTTTCGGAGTATCGCATCGGAGACACTGTTTTAATGACAACGCGCCGGAAACCTCGTCTCGGAGGTGGTGACGCGATAACCTGATAGTGCTGCGCCGAGTGGAGTTTGCTGCGTAAGTGTGAACATGCTCGGATGAAAGCGTTCAATAAAAGCACAGAAACGAAATCACGTTGAACTCAATGGTCATCATGGAACGAGGTCTGAACGAGATGTTTCGAAAACGTGAACAGCGATGTAGCCACATCTGTTCGTCAATGTAATAGTGTTATGGAAATTATAAAAAGAAGAGCCGAAGAAAGTCGAACTATTAATGAGATAGTAATAACGAAGTGAATATTCTATTTTGTTCAATTTTTTGGGTGTTGCGTGAACCTTACAAAGAATCGCTTTTGTTCTTACTCATCCTTCCCGGTATAGTAAACCAACTTCTTCTTGATCACTAGCCGACGCTGCTTTTCAGCGAGATCACATGTTCGGCGGGAGGCATACGAGGTAAACGATGTCGGAGCAGGAAAACTATTTTTATATTAGCGTTGTTTCTCACAGAAGTGTTGAGCGATAGATTCCTTCAGTTTTAGTACTGAGAAGACTGCCGATTTTACAAAGAACGAATAGAAACCATTGGGAAATGAATGGAGATGTAAAAGTGTCTCTAGTAATTGTTCAGGTTTTATGGAATTTTTATAAAAAGACAATAGATTTTCTAATTTAAACAAAGATTCTGAACTACAAACTTTGATAAAACAATGAATGTAATTAAATTCCCACCAAAATATTTTCTTACATAAAATTACAGTATGGTACGGATGTTGACAAAACGATACATAATTTTTACTTGTGAATCGTCACTTGATTTTGCGAATTCTGTTACCTAACGAGACATATTGTTTGTTCATTGCGTACTTGTAAGTTGATGTTTTATAATGACCGTCACTTGTTTTGCAGATTCCTTTTGATAACACTGAAGTAGAGGAATATCAAGTAGTTTTTCATTTACCAAACTAGTTTGAATGTTGAAAACAAAACAAACAAATTCGCGTGGCCTCGGTTTTGTGCTCTGTTCAGAAGCGCAGGGGAGAATGGGTGCCAGCTCTTCACTGCCCGCTCTCTCAGATTTGATGTTCTTGCAGAGATACTTCTGCATATTTGAGTTATTTGGCTTAAAATACTTTTAAAGTGTGAATCATTGTAAAGGCACGCTGTTTGCGTGTATCTCCGATTGACACTTTTCGGTATATTGCAATACATACCACGAATAAGAACCTCTCATTTCGTTCTGTTGTAAATTCAATGTCAGATTTTCAAATCGAAAGAAAATACTATTTCCTTAACAAGAATTAAAGTTTCCTATCAAGTATTTTGATATGTCACAATTTCCTGTTTTCCCAGCAATAATAAATCTAATACGTATCATTTCTTTGAAAGGCTAATTCTTTACATGTGAATTATATGGTCGTAAAATTTAAACCATCAATTTTTATTTTAAAACAAAGTATTTTACTGGTAATACACGCTTACTCATCACTTTAAAGGAATTTTTTCAGTCATTGTCTGGAGGAGAATTCTAACGCTGCTCTGATCGGTTTGTTTTTCATGGTTTAACGGGATGAACACCAGGCGAATGCCGTAGCAATACTCTAATAAACGAGCCACGGACCAGTTGCGATCTTTCCTTCCTCTTCCTTGCCCCATCCTCACCCCTTACTTACACTAACATGCACTACACTACCACACTACGCCGGGGAGACCGGTCGGGAGCTTAGACCTAGTCCTCGCTGGTGGTTGGAGATACCTGGTAGGAGAAAGCCCAGATAGTCGACGGAGAGTGGGGGGGGGGGGTCGGATCTCACCATACAGCGGGGGAAGACCACCGCTATCTCCCGAGGAAAACGATGCTCTACACTTATTGGACTAATGACCTGAGCCTTTGACCTGCCCGAAATTACTAACGATCAATCATTAAAGATATTGTTTGATTTTCTCTGGACGCTCGGCAGAATTACTAGAAATGGCTACACTCGCATACTGTCGTGCTGTATCGCTGTAACTTAAGTTCAGGGATCGGCATTTTGGAGTTGCAAGTAGTTTATGCTACGAAGAAATTTTGAGTTTCAAAACAATTATATTTATAAATGAGGAGTTTTCGCACGGGTCCAACTAGTTGTAAATATCTCATTAAAGCAATATAATTTTCCCCTCGTTCCAAGCACCCCATCCGAAGGCGAGAAATGAATGTTTTCGAGGAGAACCGTTCCGTCGCTCGTGGTCGGAGAGCCGCAAAGCGCGATTGGAGTGCACCAGCGCGTCAGCAGCGTTGGCGTCCCTGAAGAGCCCAGCCGCCGGGAGTGCGGGGTTGAGTGCACGGCGGCACGTAGGGGCGACGGCTGGGGAGCAGGACGTCGCGGGAGCGTGGGTGCAGAGGCAAACGAAAGGAGCCGGGTGCGGGATAGGCGAAGGAGGTGGGAGGGAGCGTGGGGGCGAGGGTTCACGGGTGAAGGATGGGATCAGGGAGGCGGGAGGGGCGAGGAGCGTGGGAGTTGCGCAGAGGGCGTGAAGAGTGGGTGCCGGGGGGTGTGAAGGGGCGACGGTGCGGGGGGCAGAGGACCTACAATTGTGCGTGAAAGGGAGAACAATGGCAGCCGGCGGCTGAGAGAGGGGTGGGGGCGTGAGGGGTGGGGGCGTGAGGGGGCGGTGGTAGAGGGGCCGGGAGCCGCAGGGAGGGTTGCGATGAGCCCGAGGGCGGAGATGCAGGGGAGAAGGAAGGACGGGGAGGGAGGGGCGTTGGCAGTTCCAAGGGTGCAGAGGGCGTGGGTGCACGGACGAAAGAGTGAAGCAGGGTAGCAGGCGTGGGGATGTGGGTGCAGGGGAAATGGCGGGGAGACGGGCGCGGGGGGAGGGGAAGGGTGGTGCGAGCCTGCGTCCGCTGCGCCGGAAATGAGACTGCGCAGCGACGGCCGCCCCGCGCTTCCGGCGAGCTGCGCTGGTGGCGCCGCGCGGCGGAACGATGGCGCCTAACGGGCGCTGGCGACGTGCGACCGCCGCCCCCTCCACGCCCCGCGCTCGTCACTTGAGAGCTCGGCAACTCCCCCGCCACGCACATGCGAGTACAGACTGCATCTGCAGGCCGGTTTGCGGCGGCGATGGTGTAGCGGTTAGCGTATCGGACTGTTATACGCAAGATCGCGGGTTCAAGCCCGATCGGACGCCGTGGATTTTTAAGGGAGAAAAAAAACCTTCGCACGCTTTTCTTAGGAGGGGAAGTAAAAGCGACTGTCCCATGCTAGTAAATGTACTGCATGTAAATGATCCTCAAGCCTAAATTAAGCCTCTGAGCTAAATTCAAAATCGCCTGTTTCGTCGCCCAAGTAATACCTTTTTTCTCCGATAGTTGGTGACAGGAACGTAGCAAATTTGCGTGGTCAGACAGAAGAGCAGGCCTTATGGCCTGAGTCTCGCCACGTAAAAAAGGCATAAATTTAATTAAATTCAATTCTGTTATTCGCAGTACATCCTAACGCCCTCCTCAGACTTACAATGTGAGAATAAATGTTACCAAACTTCTAGACAATGAGAAGAGGAAGTATTTGCAAACAAACATGGTGGAAAGTCTCATAATAAAGTTGATTTTGTGGCATTTGCCTTTCATTGGAAGGCAATCATCATGCACTGGCCTTCGGCAGGTATTTCACATATCCGCCTTACACCCATGCTCGATCTGTTGCCTATTAATCTGTGGCATGTGTAA
>JAHLJT010004567.1:17136148-17162922 GCA_031308135.1 Acheta domesticus | reverse complement strand
AAAGTATAGTGCATGTCACCCGACAACTGCCCACGCATCGCAGTCCAAACGCACGATTTAAATGTTGGCGGTATCTTGAAGTATGTACACCCAACGCGCAGCTGCAAACTCATATTGTAAATAAAACACCGTTTGATATTAAACTCAAGGTGTCGGTTCGTTAAGATATTAAAAATGCAAACATCGTTTGAGCAACATTCCCATGTACCGAAGTGGGGCTGACTAATGCCCACTAAATTGGTTTCTAATGCTAACAAATGGTATTTAGTACTCAAACGTGAAAACATTAGTTTGATTATTTTTTGGCTCCGAATTGTTTTTCTTGAGGTACGTAAGGACGCAGAAAATAATTCAATACTTGTTTAGTATACAAATAATTTTTTCAATTTTCTCACCCCAGCAAGCTGGCATCCTGACTCTCCAAAAACCCACTTGGTTCTTCATAACAAAGCAAAGAAAGTTAATATTGCAATGATTAGGTCTGTTCTTGCCCGATCCGGTATTTTCGCACTACTTCCACTTGGCTTTCTCAAGAGTAAAAACCTTTTCATTATTTGACTATAAGGAAAGCGAAAATCTAACTCTCAAGGAGGATTGAAACATTTCTTCAAATGTTGTTTTTAAAGAAGTATGAATTGTTTCAAGAACGTCTCTCTATAATGTTTAATAAACTTTAATTGGAAAATTTGTTCAAACATCAATTGCATTGTTATTTTGTTTGATATTCTGTAAGTACATTAGTAGTTCCTCTCCTTTATGGAAAGGATAGACAAATGGATAGGGAAAGGGTGGGATTTAACATGCGAGAGTTCTCGCACGGTTACGCTAGTATAATTAATTACGATTTTCACACAATATCTGATAGTACAAAACCTGTTTAGTTCACCGTGAATCTCACAACAACCACGTGATTGGCAACGTGTGCTGGGCTCCCGTCTCTTCGTGGACTTAGCTTCCCCAGTGCAGTTTACTCCGCGGTCCATCCGGGAAATGCACGCTCCGTTTCTTTCACTGGGCTTCACTCAGCGAGCGACCGCCGCCCCTTCTGCTCTTGCTCACGCTCACCGCTCACCCGCTTCTCACCAGGTCCCGCCGCCTCACACCCGTTCAACAAACCTCAGCCCACCCGAGAGGTCGCTGGACTTAAGTTCTTGCACAGACTTAACAGATAATTCGTTCTCAGTTTTGCTATCAATGAAACAGAATTTTGTCAGGTTTGTTGGGGTGTGTTTGTTGGCTTCGTTTGATAGGTTGATGAGTTTTTACTTTTTCTCTCCTTACTGCGTGCTTACGTGGTAAAGAGAAAGTATTGAAATTCTTCCTAGAAATGATCTCGACCGTATCAAGCAGTGCTTGTGATCATGCGACATTTAGCGGCAGGACCGAGAAAGACAGGAAATGCCTTGTGATATTCCATCACGGCCATAAGGGACTGCGAGGCAGAGTGTAAAATCGCACTATATTTTAGGTGCCTAAATCCTCCCTTTTTCGTGCCTAATATTCAAGGGAGGTTTAACCATCGCCCCCTGCCCTGTGTTGGCAGTGGCCGTAGGAGTGTGTCTCCGCCTCGCCGCCCAGGGCTCGTCGCTCATCACTCATGCGGGGCTGCCCCTCAGAGGCCAAGCGCTCGTCCTATGTCTCCGCAAGAGCCCCCCCCTCCCCACCGCGCCCCGCCCCCCCTCTCGCTCCCGCTGCCACGCGTTTGCTTTTATTGGGGTCGCCTGATGACGTCGGGCGGGCGGGCGGCCGAATTACAGGAAATTTGGACAAGGCGCGGCATTATGAGAGGCCCAGCTCCCTCTGAGCTGTCCCGGCGGCCGTGCGCACGTCCTCTGTACCTCAAAGTCTTTGAGAGGTGCGCTCGTCTTAAAATAAGCGACAAGAGGAAAAGCTCAGAGTACTGAGAAATTTATTGAAAAAGGAAATCTTTCAACGAAGAGAATTAATTAGCTTGTAATTTCAACAGTAGCAGTTTTATAATTCTTTTTTTTACGTTTGCAGTGTAATTCTACATGTACAGGTATTGCATTTAGCTGAATTTTCAGTAATAATTGCAAACGTTTTCTTTCTCTTTTTTCTTGAAGAAACAAAAGAATTTATCGTGAAAAAAAAGCTATTGATATTGCATTTCTGGACAGTAATATACCTTTTGTAGAGTTTTAACATATAAAGGAATTTCTTCTTTCTGACATAAATGTGGAATGGAAAGGCGGGTCGCCTGTATTAAATAAAACGTGGGCTCGTTTCTGATACATTTTCGTTTTGCAGGAACAAACATGATATGTCAACCCAGGATGATAGATCTCTGCTGAAAATATTGATCTGCAGAGGGAGCAAAAATTTTACGTCTCATATTGCCGTATACCGTGATGGATGGAACCTCAAAGTGTACATGCTCGGCGGAAGTCTTAAAAATCGTCCTCCAACATACACTTAAAAGAATATACGCCCGAATAAATAAGCCTTTAAATACTTCTACTTTTCGTTCTATAATGCAATTTCGACTGAATTTATACGACGTAATCAATTTTGAGAAGTTTGTTTTAAATCGTGATGTACTGTGTGATAGGAAAAACCAACCGAGCCTCCCACGTTTTGAGAATTAGGTAACGTGTAATGGATAATGTTTACGTAATGAATGCTGCAATTGTATACAGCGCGGGAGGCGCGGGCGAGAGTCTCCATAAAGCAGCATGGGCACGGCGCGGATACGTCATCCTCTTAAATAACAGCGTCGCCGCTGCAGCGCTCGCCTCCTGGCGCAGGCAGTGCTCCCCAGCAGAATCTAAGGAGAAACGAACTTTTGCATTTGTGTCCTCCTCCTGGTTGAAACACGACTGCGTCTGCGAAGGAGATTTTCTCCAAGGGATTTCAATGAAAAACTTCCGCCGTGGGCGCTTTTTTTATCTAGCTCTGTGACGACGCCGCTCCCCGTGGGCGATCTTTTCTCGCGAGGACGAAATATGTATTTCGCCTTCACACGACGGCGCTCCGAATAGTGTGCGCTCCTGGAAGATAGTCATCCGTTCGATTCCGTTCTGATCTAACAATCGGATTCAGATTGAGTGAAATTTTCTTTACGATTGTACTTCTTCCTATATAACAGGTTTAAAGAAGGGAAGAAATACTTCGCTTGAGGAAAAACCGACAAAGAAATTCCCTTCTAGTAAGATTTCTGCTTACGCTAGGTTCTCGAATTGAATAGTTACCCCGAACACGGACCTAACCCACAAAATGTCCAAAGTTGAGATTTCAGTGGAATAGTGACCTATTGGTTGTAATACACACAGTCCCCTCGATTCTGAGGGCGCGCCGGCCATTCCAAAGTAAGTTATTCTTTAGGTTAAGTTGGCCTATTGACGAATTGTAATCTATCTGCAGCAAGATGTTGGATGGATGCGAGTATGTATAAGCGGTAGTGCCTTGACTAAACTTCGAGTTCAGAGTGATTCACAGTTTCATAATATATTGATGGTATGTAAGTGTTTTTACTAAATAAATTAATGCAGCCCAAATGAGGTACCTGAGACCAATACCAATAGCGACAAGGAAAAACAAACAAGAAATAAAGATAAGGAGAAGAAACTAAAAACACCGAAAACATAGTTGAAGACTTGGTATAAAATATCAGAACAAATGGCAAAACCATGTAAAAAGAATGAACATAACCAGGATTCCAAAACAGGTGCTAAAGTACAGACCGAGAGGCGTAAGAGAAAGAGGCCGGCCAAAGAAGAGGTGGGAAGACCAGGAACGTCTTGGGCAGTGACTAGGGGACTACTGCTAGAGTAGGAACAGGCCATTTGGGCCTATACCTAAATAGTTCATGATGATAATGATAATAATTAATGTACAATGATTAGAGGTTGTTTTTTTTTCTATTTCCTGGGAACGTTTCCTTTTGTGGGTTAGATCTCTAATCGCGGTAAGTTTTTCATTGTGTAACTCGGTTTTTGAACTCGAAATCTGGATCTGGAGGTATAAACCGCTCGAAATGGAGCGCCCCTTTAGCTCTCGCCTCGTGAATCAGGCAGGCCACCCAAACTCGCGGCGCCTCGCAGCTGAATTTAGCACGTGATCTCGCATTCGCTCGCGCACACGGCTCCCCCGCGCGGGCCATGCTAATGCAGTTTCCAAGTCTGCCACCGCCACCGCTGGCGGTGGTATCATGGCGGCTGCGGCGGCAACACGTACGTTCCGAAACGAGCCAGAAAGCGCCTACGAATAGATAAAACACACAATACAAACCACCACCTGGTGTGTTACCACAGTTCGTGTAATCATGGGCGAAAACGAATGTATGAATGTGAATGCGATGTTGTTGTTTTTTGCAATTGGTGAAATTTAATTAAATTAATCAAGTACATACACGGCAACGATAAATCAAAAATAGAAAACAAATTAGTTGTTCGTTTAATTACGTAAGAGATATCACTTCGAAATGTGGAAACTTTAGTATTCTACTTTATCCTGCTTGTAATTAAGAAATATTACACCACACGTTTTAGAATTTTTTTTTGTCATTGAAAGTCTGTTAGTTTTATTACAACAGGTATTTCAGCGAAAAGATTCTTGGACCGCAGCCAATCATCATAAGCGCAAGCGTATGATGTCTGAGAAGCACGCAGAACATGGGTTATTTTCACCATAAAAAATGTTACTTTTGGTCGCAAAATCATTGGTTGGTTTCATTAATTTTCACCAAAATCTAATAAAAGCTGTATGTGACGTGTGCTGTATGGGAGGTAGAATTTGCACACTTTTCTTGAGCTGCAGAATCTCAAACTTATCCTTAGAAATACTAAATACGCATATTACAAGTATTACACTTCGGCTTCCAGGTCGATGATTCCTATTCCGATCAGATAGGCCAGGGATGTCCAACTTTCAAGGCGTCAAGAGCCACCAACTAAAATGTTTAATAAGGTTGTCAGCCACATTTACATTACTCATGTGATCTACACTGACTTCCCCGCATTGTTGATCAAGGTAGTTTCCCGGTTTCACCGCAACGGGGGAGGGGAAGGAACCATTCGTGATATCAGGCCATACATGAGGAGCGTGATATCATGCGTACCGCAGTGAAGCACATTAACATGGTTTTGAATTTATGAATTTTCTAGAAAAAAAATGTAAATCTAACTTGACCTAATTTTTCATCAAGTTCGTGTTGATTCCGGCAGAGCGCAATATGCTAGGTGCGTAGGGTTCTCGCGCGACAACGATGCAAGAGATTTTCTCATTTGACTAATAAACTTTCGCAGGACACAATAAATGGCATCCCGGGCCGACAGTTTGGACAACCTGAGATTGGCGAATTTGAAAACTAGAAATTTTCGCTCTCTAGCAAAAGAAAATTGATTTGCATCGGTAAACGAAATACAGCTTTGTTTTTCTACTCCCATTGTATAACGCTGTCATTTGATGGCTGCAACCAGTTGCATAATGATACTCATTACGATACAGTTTTCATAATGATACATGTTCTTGACCAATCACAGAAAAATTTACAAACCAAGTATTGACAATTAGCCATTGAGAATCGTTCTAGTAAATATTTCGTCGATTGTCTACATTTAAATAACATTTGATATTAAATTATGCTTGTCGTTTTAATTTCTTTTATTATTAGTAATTTTTCGTGGAATATTATTTAAAATAAATTGGATCGTAATTTTACTTTGATCCTACTTGACTAGCGCAGTCCCCTCGCAGGCGGACTGGTGGCCGAAACCACCTGCGGCAGCATGCGAGGGTAGGGTTGGGAGCGTCCGCTAGGTGGTCTTGGGTGAATCCTTAATGTCAACGGCCACGAAAAGATTCAATATAAAAGTTATCGTAAGTTTTAGAAAAAGTACTGTATGAAACTCGATGTAATGGGTATTAATACACTCATGTGAAGTTAACGATATTACACACACTCGTGTATTAATATCCATCATTACATCATCGTTTCATAATGTAATATTTTGGAGTAGTAGAAGTTAGTAGTAGTGCCAACAAAGGATATTGTAGTGTGAAATCGCGTAAAATACGTTGTACGGGACTCGTCATGTTGAGCGCCTGCGTGAACGGAAGTGACAGCGGCTGCTGTGGGCCGCGGCAGCCGGGGCGTGGGGAGCGTCTTGCTTGGCGCTGCGGCGGCGGGGCATGGAAATAAACATGGCGAGCAGGAGCCCCGCCCCCGCCCCTGCCTCCCCCCGCGAGCACGCGAAGACTGGCCCTCGCGGAAGCCGTACGGCTCACGGGTCATTCCACGTTAAAGCAACACAGTCATTTTACATCACCATCTCAGATTGAGATGAAATTTGACACATAGGTAGTATGAATGAAGAATAAGAAATACAAATTTGAGTAAAATATTTCCACCCGTTTCTGAAATACAGCCATGTAAAAGTTTGCAAAATTGGGTTTCCGAATTTTTTTTTTAAATTGATGTAGAACCTCTCCAAATTAAGATAGAGAGCTAGAACGGGTGTCATTTTGCAGCTTTCTTATGATATTTTATACGATACACAACTCAATAGGGCGTTTAAAAAAGGTTTTCAAATTGGAATTTAAAAATTTTTATTTTGATATTTTTCAAAATGCTTATCTTCAAAAAAATTGAAAAAATTCTCAAATAATTCGTATATATTTCTAAACAGATAGTGCAAGTTTAAACATGGGACTGCAGTTGGTTCATGTGGTAATCTTTACTTAAAATGCACAATATTTACTTACTCTAGATTTAACTGATTTAAAGTGCATTTTATTTCAAATTATAAGCCCTAATATATACAAATTATTAATTTAGTGTCTTTTGTTGGCGAGTGTCAACACGACAACGGAAAAGTGAAATCCGACGGAATTCCATTTGCTTCTTTCTGAGCTTTTCATTTAAGAAGCAATAATATAATAATAAAAACAATAATACTTTATTGCACAATTTTTTTACAAAACAAATTTTTTTAAACAAAAAGTGTGTTTATTACATAATAATTTGGCCTATATTTTTTACTAACCAAGATGATTTTAAATAGACAGAGTATTTCAAAAATATTCAAATCATATGAGTAGTAGGCTTAGCGTATAATGTGTTCAACCTGAACACAAACTTTAGAGATGATAAACGGTGAAAAAATGGACAATTTTTATCTCTTATTCTTTGTCTTATTTTAATTACAATACTGTTATTGGTAAAACACGAAAATGCTCAATCTAAAGGTCTGTGTGAAAAAGGATGATACCTTCTTCCAACCGAACACACGATATCTACACGTATTATACTAAATGTTTGTTTGTTTTAAGATTGTTCTTGAGATGTCGAATATTAATTGTCTGTTATCACGTTAACCAACCACTGTGCAGAACTTGCAAGCGTGCTCCAAACAGGTGAGTTCATTGTGCAATGTTCTCCTTTGTTTGTCGACGCATCTCCAGCTCCCTTTGGCCGACATGGCGCAAGTCAACTGACGCAAACTCGGACAGGTGCGCGAGCTGTTCAGTTAGTAATTTCCTCTATGATAGTTTATTTTCTGTACACAAAAAAAAACAGTGTCGTGAAAAGGGGCGTGGAGAGAATATTATTTCAAAAAACATGAGAAATTCTCAGAAGATGTTCTTTGAGTGCTATCTAGGATCCTTCTGCATCAATACTTGCACTCCTTCTCAACGTACTGTCATGAATATTGTATAATCCAACTCCTGAAATATTAACTAGACTAGATAAATATTCATGGTTAGTTCTTCCATGTTCCAATCAAGAAATGTTTCAAAGCATACAATTTATGGGTATCACTTTTACGTTGTTTATGAACAAATTACGAAGCACAAAATTCAGAGTAATTCCAAACAAATCATGTATATTACACATTATTGATTTAAAATAAAACTCGTTGCAAACATATTCCCATTATTGACGTCAAGGGGCTCAATTTTTTTTCTTTAAATGTCATTCACGGGTAGACCAAAGGACTCTAACATTGTCACATCTCGTTTTTGTAGAACTGTATACATTTTCGAAAATTGCATCAGTTATAAATAATGGGAGAGATTATTAGCTTTTCTGTGTCTGCAAAGAACGGGTGAGAACTTCTTGGTGTAGTGGTAAAGAACAAGGCAAGATGATTCCCGTGAACCTGATTTTTGAATCTCGGCGCGCGAGAAAAAAAAATTGCTGGTTGGAAACACTTTTGCAGGTCCATAATGGAGTAGTATCATATTTCACAGTTGTTAAAAATAATATGAGAAGATATGCGCTCTTGTAACACTACCAATTTACTTAATGAAGCCTCTTCTAAAAAACTTCGTTCATCAAAAGGAGGTTCATGTATATTAGCAACCGGTAGTTTTGTTTTCGCCTAATTTTGAGTTTAATGATGAAAAATTTTAATGGAGAAGCATTTTGGCTTTGAATATTGAAACTAGACAGTTCTTCGTAACATTTCACATTTTTTAGAACATGTACCCACTTTAAATATTCAAGATAGAGATTCCTTTCTGAATGCAGTCTTTTTTGAATACACTAGATCTTTAAATAATTTAATGTCTTTCCTTTTTTTCAAAATAAAAATATTTGCGATTTTTTGACGAAAATTTTCTTAAGGAAAAGCGAATTCTGCGACCGAACGTGACATCGTTGATCAATCCCGCCATAGCTTCGCCCACTTCCGCCGCCGCCGCCTCGTATTTTTTAATATACACCATGTTTATAATCTGAACAGCTGAAATACGCAGTATGACAGCGCAAACGTTGCTGGTCATCATTTCATTGACGTAAATATACCGCATAAACGAATACTGGATTTATGGCAGGATTTCTAATTTATTTAAATATTTGAATTTTTAAAAGCAAATTATAATGTGTATTTCTCGCGCCCGTTTTGGTTAGAGCATTCACGTGATTGCTGAATATCAAGATAGAAATTTCAACATGAATATTATTATTATTATTAGTAGTAGTAGTAGTTAGTATTGTTATTATTAGTATTATGTTATTATTAGTATTTATTAGCAATATTAGTAGCTTTTTAGTAGTATCAGAACATTTTTTCTGAATTTCATAAAACATAAGGCAGACGATAAGTCTCAAATGTTCAGTAATTACCAAATTATAATATTTTATAATTGTTACAATATTGCGAGACAAAATGAGCTCTTATGGTCCCAACATCACCTGCTTCTGCACCACTCCTCTACTTGTAATTTAATTGCAAAACAAGATTGTTTGAAATGTGTCTTTTATATCTAACGATATAATTCTAAGGTGTGAAGTATGGCACGTGACAAGTAATATTGAAGAACGATTGATGAATTGCTTGAAAGCAATGAGTTTTCGTACACTACGATAGGTACTAAGTTTTACAGCGAGAGCTAAGATGATGATATTATGGACAGAAATTGCAGTATTATATTATGTAATCTTTTTAATGAGAGAAACTATGAGCGGTTTTTTCTGTATAGAGAAGCAAAACCGTTGAGACAAAGCTACTATATGCCCCGGTCAACTTCGGTGCGGACCAGCCACTTTGCTTTACACCGGCCTCTCCCTCCGACTTTCACCACAGGCTTATAGCGGCTAAGCACGGTTTTAGATGAAGATTCGAACCGATCCAAGTCATATGTACACCTTGGCCAGGAGAATACGAAGACTTAGCGATCACGGCTAATCGACATCTAGCATTCAGGAATGAAAAAAAACTTGCTTATATGTTTCTTTTAGGATATCTGCGTCTATTGAAGCAATAAAATTCGCGAATTACAGCACAGACTTGAAACGACACCCTGCGTCCGTTGTCGTGTCCCAATAGACACGCTGGGCACTTTTAAGCATCTGAGTGACACTTGGTGGAATGAGACGAGTCATTCCGAGAGAAGGGCGAGTGCCACTCGGGGCAAACGGAACGATTGCGCTCCGTCACTCTCTTATCCGCGCGCGCGGTCGCCAAAGGGGTCGGGAATCGTCGCGGACTGCGAGCACGGTCGGCGCCGAATTGGAGCGGGCCGTATCCTTCTTTTTCGACGGCGCCATTACAGACTTCATCAGGAGTCGGGAGCTTTCTTTTGCTCGCCGCCGAGCGCCGTCAGCGCCCCATTTATTGTGCCCATCGCGCTGTGCGGCAGGCCGGCCGCCACGCGGACGGAGGGCGAGGGCCCGGCGGGGCGATAGGGCGGCGCTCTGGACACACACACACACACCAACACATATCGCGTTACCCCTCGGCGGTCGACGCCTCCGCGAGCCGGCACTCCGCCCCGGCACTCCGACATCCGACACCTGGCACCCGACATCCGACACTCGGCACCCGACACCCGAAACCCGACACCACACCCGACACCCGACATCCGATACCCGCCACCTCGCCCCGACAACCCGTACCCCGCCCGGCACCCGACATCCGACACCCCGCACCCGACACCCGCACCCGGCACCCGGCACACCGCGGCACCCGGCACCCGACACCCGGCACCGGGCACCCGGGCACCCCGCACCCGGCAACCCGACACCCGGCACCCGCAGACCGACACCCGGCACCCGACACCCGACACCCGGCACCCGGCACACGGCACCCGACACCCGACACCCCGACACCCGGCACCCGGCACTCGGCCACCCAGCACCCGGCAACCCGACACCCGGACCCGGGCACCGGGGGGGGGGGGACACCTGTCACCTGGCACCCGGCACTCGGCACCCGGCACTCGGCAACCCGGCACCCCGACACCCGGCACCCGACACCCGGACCCGACACCCGACATCCGGCACCCGGCACCCGGCACCCGACACCCGGCACCCGCCCCGACAAACCCGGCACCCGACATCCGACACCCGGCACCCGACACCCGACATCCGACACCTGGCACCCGACCCACCCGGCACCCAACACCCGGCACCCAACACCCGACACCCAACCCCAACACCCGACACCCAACACCCGACACCCGACACCCAACACCTGACACCCAAACACCTGGCATCCGACACCCGGTACCCGACACCCGCACCCGACACTACTGCTAAAGCCGTTAGTCCCGTAAGTGCTATGCATGTTTTTATCACGGAGAGGTGTTGGTGATTTTCTCCCCTTGGATGGCGTGATCGGCAGGATCTACCTGTCGGCTTCGAGATTTTCCCCCTCACCAGGTGTCTCCCACCAGCGAGACTCCGCTCCAGCCGGGACAAGCTCTATGCTCTCGACGTCTCCCGGCATGTGTGGTACTTTGGTGTGTATGTACGTGTGTGTGTAAGTAAGGGGTGGAGGATAGAAACAAAGGGAAGGAAAGATCGCGCGCGGTCTGTGGCCTGTCAGTGAAGGTACTGCACCAGCAGTCGCCTGTTGTTGATCGGATAAACTACAGAAAACAACTGATCAGAGTAGCCACCGCTAAAATTCTTTTCCAGGGCAGCGGCTGGGCCGTCAACTACTCCGTTTTAGTTTCCACTACACAGGTTCGACTAGTACTTGCATTTCCCTTGGATGTGGCGGAGTTTCTCTTTGTTGAAATGTGAGGTTTTCAAGCCGACCTACACATTCATCTCTGTCGGTGTTTTTTTTCCTCGTGATTACACCGCCCCGGCTGAATTAAGCTGCAAGCTCCCAATATGTAGTATTGCGCATGTAATTGTGTTGTGTTGTGTAAGTGTATAAGGGGATAGAAGGAGATAAGGATGAACGTAAGACCTCGAGCGGGCCGTGGTCCATTTTGTCAGGTTGCTCTGGCAGGCTGTTCTGGCATTCGCCTGGTGTTGATCAATAAATCACAGGAAAGGACCGGTCCCGGAGCTAGCTGCTCAAATGCTCCTCCAGACAGCCGCTGAATTCAATCTAGCAATTTAGCTAATGTCGAAATACACCACCGCCGAAACTCGTAACCGAAGCCTTCCCTTTCTGGTATTCTGGAGAGACAACGACGTTAGCGCACAGCTGTCGCAACCTGTGATGTGAAGAGCGTACGAGTCGCTAGAGTGGACGTTCAATAGAGTTCCGCTGCAGCCAACGACCGCTGCAAGCGAACCTGAGCACAAGAGGAGAGATCTGAAGACCGTGAACGTGGCTAATGGAAGGATTATATCTTAATTAACATTGAACAGTTTAATGTCACAGAGAAATTAATTCGAAAAACACGACCTCCGCAAACTACGTCAGATCGGAAAGTAATTTCAGACGAACTTAATGACAGTGGAAATGGAACAGGGTCATCACTATGTGTTTCACAGAAAATCCCCTTTTATATTCCGTTTTGCAACGTGCGTTTCCTTCGGCAGAAAAAGTCGTATTGTCCCACACCGAGAGAGTCGTATATGCCCTTCCAGTTCCTGTCTGGACCTACAAAATGTCTCCAGCTCTCAGACGGCAGTGAAGGCAGAATGAATGAGGAGGCCGGCTGGCTGGCTGCGGTGGACGGAAGCGCGTCGGACAAGCAAGCAGCGGTGCGGCGGGCGAAATGTTAAAACAGACGGAGCCAGCGGCGCGGGCCAAATTGGATTACGAACCAGCGAGGCAGAGAAAGATAACAAACTGGACTTGGTGGAAAAGAAGTTTAATTCTATTGATTAAAATACAAATTAATTGTCGCCCGTACTATGGATACTAAGTAATGCATGAGACGAACTACAGAGTGGTGTAGTAGTGGGTTGAAAGAAAATGAGATTTGAAAATCATGTGTACAGTAACAGTGACAAGAAAATAAAAGGAAGACGACACTGGGCACAAAAGGGTTATTACCAAAACCCTCTGTAAGAGAGTGAGTTTTACACTTGAAATGTTCGGACATAGAGGGCGTGCTCTTGTCTGGAAATAAAACAAAGGTTTCAGTGGCTTCCAAGTTCATTCAATATGTTTACGTTACATCCAAATGTCGCTCATTAAACACAGAGAGTCTACTCACTATGGTCATCCCTGTAACTGAACAGTTTACGATATCAAATGAATTTTTCGCCCGGCAATACTATATATCAACTGGCAAGTAATATTCCAGATTGTGATAGATTAAATTATCTATTGATTTACTGACAGTCAATTGCAATCAAATGTTTAATTAACAGTCATAACCTTTCACAGATGGATTTCTCTGCTTCTTCAGGTGCGTCTCATCAACGTCGATAATTTTTAATTTTTATTAATATTTCCTCATAAAACGGTGGTAAAAATACTACATTTCATATTTGAATTTATTGTAGAACATTTATTGAGAACATCGAATAACATTAAGAAGATTACTAGGAATTACTAAGAAACAAAATTCAATTTCCTAATATAGAACAGAAAGAGATTCCACAATTTCGATAGTTAAAAATCCTACAACGCTTGAAAGATAAAGTAGAAAAGGATCAAAATCATTTCGGAATCATTATTTCTAAAAATTAATAACACAATAATTAGAAAGGTGAAATGCATATTTTTACCACCGTTTACGATGCAATTACTAAAAATTAAAAATTCTCAATGTTGATAAGATTGCTGCGTTTTTAAATACAGTTACACCACTTACAATTCACCTCGAAGTATATTTCATCGTGAATGATTCTAGTCACAAATGTTAGTCATGAGAAATGTAATATTTTTATTTTAATCTAATATTGTATTCACTAACCTTATGCCGTGAGAGTGACTCCATTTCTTACAGATCAAAATTCAAATGTGTATTTACTGATCCAAAAATATTTTAAACATTCATTCACAACCTTTTCGTAATGTTTCTTTTTGTGCGTGTGTTATGTTTCTTAATTATGGTGCGATATAGGAATATCTGACCTTTAAGAGGTGCTCTATCCCAAAACTTCAATGTAGAGGCGCGAAATATCGGCTATGCTTACAATTCTTTTTTGAGGCAGAGGAAGTGTTGGAGTCCTCCGGAGAAGAGAAAGTGGGTCACGTGACCGGAGCAGCTCTCAAGAAAGGGCTCTGGGAAGAATAACTCGATGGCAAGGAATCGGTCACCTGGTGTGAGTGAAGGAGGGAGGGGAGCGCTAAGTTTGGCTGCTTCTTTTGTGATCGATGGGACGAGGTTCTGCAGGTCTTCGAAAAATAGGCAGCCAAGGCATCAAGCGATGCAGCCAAGACCGCCAGTGTGCAACATACTACAGTCGACTCCGGTTTATAGTGAAGTCGATATAGTGCGGAGGATTTTCGACGCTAGCTTCGTCAGCTAGGTCGACTTCAGTCGTTGTCTGGAGGAAATTTCTAGCGACCGCTGCCCTGATCGGTAGATTTTCCGTGGTTTTCTACGATCAACACCAGGCGAATGCCGGAGCAGTGCCCTAACAAACGGGCCATGGAACGCCCACGATCTTTCCTTCCCATTCCTTCTCCTATCCTCACCCCTTACACACACACATACTTACACTAACATGCACTGCACTACACACATGCCAGGAGACCGGTCGGAGCTTAGACCTTTGTCCCGGCTGGGGCGGTACCCCCTCTGGTGGTGGAGACACCTGATTGATGGGAAACCCCGCTAGTTCGACGGTAGGTCGGCGCCAGATCTCGCCATACGGCGAGAAAGATCACCCCCACCTCCCGAAGAATAGAACACACGCACTAAACCTACGGGGCTAATTTCCTTTGTATTTGACGTGCTCGAATGACGAACAATCAATCAATCGGATATAATGAATCCTCGTTTATAGTGAACTTAAGTCACTGGTTCCGTTTTCACTTTCATTACAAATAAGGAAAAAGACGATTTGGTTATAGTGAACCTGAATCTCGGCTAGCTAGTCGGATGTAAGTCGTGGAAATTAATTGGATCTCGTATGCTGTAAAAGACGATTCAAAGGACCTTCGGAGAGTGGGACGGTATGCCAGCAGTGGGAAAAGGCTTCTCCCCGGGTTCAGTGTTCATTTGCTGACGAGCGCCGGCCACTCGGGCAGAGGGGTCGAGGGCGGGGTGCCACGGCGCCCCTCGGGACACGAGAGGACAAAGAACAATTGAGCAAATCCTGAGATGGCCCTTGTTTTGCTTCTGGACGTAAATGTAGCTTCACTGTGCACACGTTTTGTTGATCACTCCTTTGGCTTGTAGTGGTAGGAGTAGAACTGAGGTTATTTACTATTTTGTTAGCAACGCAGAAAACTCAAATCAGCAGTTCGTTTACCTTTGCAATTATATTTTATATAATTCTGGAACAAAATGGTCTAGTTGCTAATCGCAGCCTTTTTTTTCTTTTTCATTCTCGACCTCAAGAAAATGTGCGGAAATAATCTCCTCCCCCATACGGCACATAGAGTTTTTTCTGTTTCCTGACCAGATAACTGAAGGCCTCTGCGCGGGTTCTCGTGCAGCTCCGGCGCTGAGGGGCAGGAACGCACTGGGCGCCCCTCCCTCTTACATTTCTTGCTATTAATTTACTCCATGAGTGCCCAATTTGTGGTAGTTAAAGAGCAAATCATTTTATTTGGAACATCTCAATATCCTTCATTTTTCCAACATTAGGCATCTGTATCAATATATCAACATTTATTTATGTTTTTAGTATATTTTTATTAATAATAAACTTTTATAAAAAAACACCTTGTCTCATTCGAGTTGGTAATTGATACTGTGGTTCCCCAAGTGTAATGTTATTAAGACTATAAATGTAATATTTCACCTCTATCTTCAGTATTCCTCTAATGCTGGGCTGCTTCCCATTAACATTAAATAATTTTATTATTAATAACATTGCAACGTGATCATTGAGTTCAAAGAGAACATTCTAAGAGTTTTTGCTAGTCTATCAATAATTACCCTGTGAAGTGCCAAATTTTTATTAATTTCTATATTAATACGTATGTCAAGTAACAAAATCGGCCTGAACGGTTTAGGCACTAGCGTTGACCTCAGACGGACAGACGCACATTTTGACGTAAATTGATTTTTCAGTATCAAGAAGCAAAACAACATGGATTTTGGCTACACCATGCGTTAGTAGGATTTTTTTTCTAAATTTACCAACAGAATTTATCTACTTTTTCGTTATTGGACCCCAGCTATAGAGTTTTTGGTGGCGAAACAATTCGCCGCTTTCCAGCGCACGACTACATACACTTGTCTCTTCTTACGAAGTATTCGGAAGGCGAGGAGTAAAAATAGAACAATTTAATGTTCAGGAATTTATACTCTTGTAATATTATGTTCCACGTAAGCGCTTTATGTATACCTTGTGATTACGTTCGAGTTCATTACTCTCGCTGTGTCTCTGTCATTCAGCGACTGGAAGCTAAAGCCTGCATGAGTTACCTCCCCGAACCGTTCGCGCGTCGAGCCGGAAACGCGTCGCCTCTGAGCGAGCTGCAAATTCCATGACGCTCGAGATCTTGTGCAGTGCGCGCCACGACAGATGATCCTCAAAGGGTTTCTCGCAGCCACTGAGCAGATGCAAGCGTAACGATCACCCGAGAGTCGAAACAACACAAACGCTCAACACACGCGTAATGTTATACACGCAACGCGCAGAAATCTAGAGTTATTCGATATGAATTTTCAACCGCTTATAAGTCATCTTCAAAAATAATAAATGATGCAGAAGAAACTGGGTGGTGATAAAAGAGCACGTACACTCCGTAATAGCAGGCATAACTTTTGCAATTTTCAAAAAATCAGGTTTTCAACAAGACCTGTATCTTTGTCTCTCAGCGTCCTTCACATTATCCGATAACAAAGTTTAATCAAAAATCTTGGAGCCATTTTTTTAAAATGTCCCAGGTCTTCAGGTAAAGGACCCTCATAATTAAAGTATCGATTTCAAATCCATGGGGGTGGGCCGCAACATCTGCCAGATTGATTGGGAATATCAATTTTAGAGAAAACGGGCTGAACGGTTTAGTCGTCAGCGTTGGTCTGAGACGGATAGACAGACAGACACAGATGGACGGAACGAACAGGCGTTTCGCTGTCATTCGCTTTTTCGTATCAAGGACCGACAAAACGTGGATTCTGGCTATACCACGTGTTAGAGGATTTTTCTTTTTCTAAAATTTAGCAACTGATTTCTCCACTTTTCTTCGTTAGCAGGGCTCTGTAATAAGCGTTTTCCTACCGAAAATTCGCCATTTATCCCGCACAACATTACATAACTTTCTGTCTACTATATACCGAGAAAATAAAAAGATCAGAAATTTTTAAATCTCGATCGGTCTTGTCATAACTTCGCTTTTGTGTTTTTAATGCAAGTGATGAAAGTCGATGAAGTAAATTCGTAAATTGTCTGATGAAGACTCCATGAATACGAATCGTGTTCAAGCGTCGGAAAGTTTAAACCCGAAGCGAGATTCCGAGCGCCGCGCGGTCCGGCGGGGGGGTCGGAGAAGGGGACTGAAGGAGCAGCAGGAAGGGCCGTGGACCAGGGGGAGCGAGGAGCGGGAAGGAGAGGTTGGGGGAGGGGAGGCTGGAGTGGGAAGCCGGGGACCAGGGGAGCAGGAGCGGCGGCAGGAGAGGGGAGAGAGGGAACGGGGGCCAGGGGGAGCGAGGGCGTGGGAGGGGAGGCTGAGGGGGGCGCGGGGAAGAGCAGGGGAATCAGGGGGAGCAGGAGGGGATTGGTGGCGAGGAGGGGAGGCGAGCGGGCAGCGGGGGCTGGAGAGGGTGAAACGGGGCGGCGAAGCGGGGGATGGAGCGGGGCCGGGGGACCGGTGGAGCGGGGCGGGAAGGTGAGGTCGGGGAGGGGTGGCTGGGGCAGGGGGAGCGGGGGACCAGGAGGTAGGCAGGAGCGAGTAGGGGAGGGGATAGAGGGAACGGGGACCAGAGAGCGAGGCCGGGGAGAGCAGGGGGAGCAGGAGGGGAGTGGTGGCGGGGAGGAGAGTGTGGGCGGCAGCGGGGCTGGGGAGGGTGGAACGGGGCGGCGGAGCGGGGGAGGGGGAGTGGGGCGGGGGACCAGGTTGGAGCGGGGGAGGGGAGCGGGTGGAGAGGAGTGGGGGCGGGGGGGGCCGTGGCGGGTGGATCGGGGGGCGGCGGAGAGGGGGGAGCGGCGGGTGAGGGGCGGGAAGCGTGGGGGGGCGGACGCGCCGTTGCCAATTGCCTCCGAGCGGCTGCTTCCCGGAGCGGATCAGAGGAGTTGCAGTTACTTAGCGAGAGAGGGAAATTAAATGTTACGTAAAGCCCTAAGGAGATGGAAATAGTATTATATTGCTCTTGCCAACGCTCACATTGCAACTTTGTGTTCACATTTCCTTCGAGCAGGAGATGTCTTAGGAATTCTGTCACAATGTGAATCGTTATTGAGTGGCTGGATGTCAAGGTGTCACCTACGCCAAACCTATTTCACAATTTGATCTCAAGGACGTAATGTTTTTATTTCGAAATGTAGTAAATGAAACCTATTGTTTTCATTTGAATTAGGTTATTTGTCTTGTTTTTTTTTCCAAAAAGCACGTTTCTTTTATAAATAATTGAGTATTTAATTTAATGTGTATGTACTGACAAGAGAAAAGTATCATTGTGTGTTTCACATGGTCTTGTATTACTTTGTTAGTAGTAATTTGTGAATTGGGTCTTTATGGCGATTATTGACAGACGCAAACAATTGGTGGTAGATCAGCAACGGATTGCGGTGTAGTTTGTTTCTCTATTTGTGTTTCAGGTAATTAGCAATCTTACTTCAGCCAGGCCTGACAAACACCTGCATATTTCAATGGGAGGTGTTTGATTTTGTATAATTACCAGTGCGACCATGGAGATGAGTGGTTTCTGAGTACTCACGTATTTGCATCTCATCTTAACATTTAACCTGAAGATGGTGCACAACTAGCTCCGAAACGTTGTTTTTTAAATAAAGAAATGTAATGTTATACACCTGTTCGTCTGTCTATAAACAAGATCGAGTCAAAAAATACGAAAAAAATATTATCCAAGACAGGCTTTTCAAGAATTTTAATAGTACTTTAGTTAGGTTAAACGTAACACATTGTGAAAATGTAATTGGTTCGACAAATAATTTATTTATTCTTGGTAAAATTATAACTACTTTGTTTGTTTTTATATAGTTGTTATAATGATTGGGGCCACTGATGATTTAGATGTTATAAAGCGCCCTTAAATAAATAATTTTTAACCCTTGACTCTGTTTCTCAAATAAATACGTGGATTATGTTTGGGATCTTTTTGGACCTCCAAACGTTTTACACAATAATTTCAAAAGTATTTGATGTAGGAAGTTTATTTAGAATTATTAATTAAAAACGATGTTTCTTTATTTGCTTAATTTACTTCATTGTACTAATACAAAGAATAATGTTATTTCAGAAAACATCTAGCATATCCTCATTACAATACGTAAGATGTCTATCTTACCAGACATGAGAATGTTTGAAACAGGGTTACAAATCTTAATAGACAAATACACCAAATTATCACTCAGAAACCGAACCTAATATTACCAAACGGAATTGGACACGTTTTTTTGAAATTTTTTTTTTTTGTATTTAGATGTCAAGTGTTTCATTTTTGACTCCAACCGCATAAAAATCAAATTATTTTCAACAAAGAAACAAACTTAAGACAACTGATACGATTACATTATAAGTAAAACTGACGTAATAGCTTATCTAGATGAAGGGGAAGTCCTTGGGAATAATTTTCAGAATGTTTGAAAAACATTATTTCTCCCTGGGGTCAAAAAGGCCCCAAACAGAGTGTAAGGGTTAAAAAAGCTGAAATTCTTACACGACGTCCAGCCCAATGTGAGTGCAATGCGAGACATCTGCTTGTTTATCCAGGATGTTCCAACACGAAGCCCCCTCGTAGTGACTGTAAGTCCGCAGCGAGGGCCGGGCGTTCGCAGGCGAGGTGGGGGGCAGAGCTGCGCCACGCGGACGCGCATTAAGGCCCGTTCACAATGCAAACATAAACATAAGCATGGCGTTAACATAATAGTTAGGACTACATCCATAAGCGGACTCTTCGCAATGATTTCGCATAAGCAATAACAAACGTAAGACGGTAACTTAAAAGCTTGCAAGCTTCAAGCTTCTGTGCTTATGCTTATGTAAGAACCAGCTGAAGACCCCGAGTTGCCGGGGTATTTATCATAATTTTGTATTAAACAGAAATAGGAATTCCATCTATTCCTGCCATATGACAGAGCCTACTTCTATCTATTCTACTGTATATACCCTCCGCCCTAACCCGCCTCTCTCTTTTGCCTTGCTCCAATATGGAAATACCTGGTCTTTCGGACCCCACTAAAACACACTTCTCACTAAAAAATATTTAAATTTTAGTCCTATTGGGGTTCCCGCCCCCAAACTACTTTCTCTTTATAACTGAAAATTATACAAATCTAAATTAAAAATAAAATGCATGTACTTACGTATATTCTGTTTGTGAAATTGTATACATTATACCAACACTTTCAATCAATTGCCACATTATAAAACTTACTATTTTTCATATTTTTTCTTCTCCCGTATTTATAAAGAAAAGTTTGAAATTGATCTTGTCGCATCAATTGACGTTCACAGATCTCGGATTTTGGATCCCGGCTTGACAACACTTATTCTATTTAAAATAACAGCCTTCAAAACCAGCGTTGTCACACATTAAATTCCCTCCAAATAGCAATTTACTTATACTGTTTTACTTCAATTATACTGCCGTTTTACTAAAATTAGATTTGGTGCAGAACTTTTATCAATTTAATTATTCCTTCAACACCCAAAGGTACTCTTCTACTATCTCACACTCTACTATATTAAAACACTTCTCTAAAACATGCATCCTTCCTTCAGTTTCAGAATAACCACGTAAATCGCACTGTCCCTCGTCCAATCTGGCGAATACATAATAATTATACTTAATTTACTACAACTAAATATGTGTGCATTCATATCTTACGGTCATGTTAATCACATCCATCAGAAGATGGTTTCTCTGCAAACATTTCGTGTCTTGTACACTTAATGCACCCACGCCTACACGCAATAAAATCATTATTCAAGTTACTTTTATAAATAAAGTGGAAAAAACTCTGAATTATTTCAGGTTAGACAACTGACTGTGAAAAAGAAACAAACTGTTCTCTAAATACGCAATTTCGTACATTGATGATCTCATACGTATTCTTTTGGTGGTACGCAGCTACTATTGACATTGATGCACCCTTGAATCTATAATGTAACGCTAGACGAAAACAATCCAGAAAATAATTATTTTGTAAATATATTAGGGTTTGTGATTGTAAATCATAGCCTATAGCACTCCAGACCTTTAAAGGAAGCTAGCACAAAAGTTTCATCAGTATTGGTTCAGTAGATTCAGAGATTATTGCGCTGTAAGTAAGGCACGTCTGTCTTTATATATTAGTATAGATAAAAAATGAACCAATCACAGTACGTTTAACTGAAAATCGAGTATCGAATAGGATCGAAGTCGATAGATCGAACAAAAGACTTGTTTTCCCAATTGCTTGGTTGATTTTCGACGGTTTTCTGCATTGTTTGGCAGCGTACGATCTTTTTGTAGCTTAGTTTTATTGTAGTATTCTTAGCAGTATCATTTAATTTTAATTTTTATTGAAATTGAAACACCTAACGTAACCTAACCCAACCCTATGGCCGCAAGGCCGAGACGCCGCTGGTAGGCCTTGGCTCGTAAAGAGCTGTTGTGCCACAGTACATACGTACATGTTCATGTATATAATGTGAATACACACACACACACACACACACACATATATATATATATATATATATATATATATATATATATATTTCTCACATCCAACTAATAGTAACTAGAATGACCCACAGAAAATAGAAAATATTTGCTTACGCTTATTTTGGACATTGTAAATGCTTCAGTCTATCACTTATGGTAAAGTTTATGCCTATGCGTTATGCTTATGTTTACGTCTGCATTGTCAATGGGCCTTTGCGCGGTGACGAGGCGCATTACACGAGGGCGCGGCGCTCATCACGATCAGGGCCCGCGCGCCCCCTCCCCCTACACCCCCCCCCGCCGGCGCAGGCCCTTCCCCCCTCCCCGCGCAGCAGAGCCGGCGACGCTCAGCTCACAGCTCAGTGCGCTGCGACGCGCGGGTTTTACAACGGTCCATTGGAAAATGTTCGGCGTTTTTTTAACGGCCCATTGGAAAACGCTCGGCACCGAAGTACTTTGTCAGCTTCATTAATCATTTCGGAAGGGTGGCCGTCCCCACATCATCTTCAAAACTTTCAACCTAAGGAACTTTTGCTCCGAATGCCTGCAGGAAATACGCTCCGTGTCAATCTGCCACTACTGTGTGGAATTTGTTAGCCATACAGTCCATTACACTGTTCGTTGACACAGTGCAAACTGTCTTTTATTTCGCTTTTGCGAATACATTAAAAGAATCAAATCAGGTTCAGTTGTATCTCTTTAAATATGTCACAAACTATGTTTAAGTAAGTTCAACGACTTTAACAGACACAATCTTATCATTTTTAGGAAAATTGTCTCGCGAACCCCATTTCTGTTCCGTTGTGATTATTTGGGGCAGCCGTCAGAACCCATTACTTCTCCAGCCCGTTGCTTCCTGTTCCTCTTTTGCGCGCTTTCCTCTTTCCAATAGCCTCCGTGGCACTCGGTGCCTCGGGCTCCCCCCCCCCGCCCCCACTCCCTCCTTCACTCGTCGCGGGCGTCTCTCGCGCGGGGCGCCCTCTGCGCGCGGGGCGGGGAAGCGCGACGCCGCCCACACGCAGCCAAGCGAACCGCGCCCGTCTGGCGTTCAGTTCAAGCAGTCACTTCCAAAGTACATTTTTGGCCCGAAGTAACTTGTGTGTTTTTTGGGTTTATTATTATTCCTCTAATTCACGAGCTAGAAATGTGTCGGGTGAATAAAATCTACTCCAGGTTGCAACCAGCTGCCTTAGGAGCAGATTTAGGGACTGTCGGTGCCTCTACAATACTTTGCGCAAAATGTGGGCTGTTCCAAATAAAGCAATTTCTTGCACTTCCCCAGTCTTTTGAATGACCTGGGAGTTTAGACAAAATCTGACACAAATTTTTGCGGAACAAATCCCAGAGCTACGATAACTATCGGGACGACCTGTGCTTTTACGCCCCCACATTCGGCTGATATCGATTTCCAACTCTTGTATTTAAGACGTTTCTCTGCCTCTTTGGTAACTACGTTTTTTGATCGCAAGGTACAGCAACATCGACAAGTAAACACGATTGGTTCTCCAAATCCCGGATGACTATATCCGGTTTGTTTGCCACTATCGTGCGATCAGTTTGAATTTGTTTATTTTAAAAGCACCACATCACCTCCTTTAATTCATCCGCGGGTCCATCTCTGACGCTGGCTTCGTGCTACTACCGTCTCTAGGTCCTTGGACTAACATCCGTGGGATGGCCAGACGTCGACAAGGTGACATTTAGCTCGGTTTCTGAGCAGGTATGGGACATTGGTAGAACAAGACACGTGCAGTTTCATTACATTTCTTGTTCTATTCATTATTATTATTATTATTATTATTATTATTATTATTATTATATTATTATTATTCCATTACCATCACGACCTAAAGATGTTACGAGTCGGCTGAATATAAAATCTACTCCAGGTTGCAAACCAGCTACCTAAGGAGCAGATCCGGTGACTATCAGTGCCTCTACAATACTTTACGCAAAATGTGGGCTGTTCCAAATAAAGCAATTTCTTGCACTTCCCAGTCTTTTGAATTACCTGGGGAGTTTAGACAAGTTCTTACTCAAATTTTGCGGAATAAATCCCAGAGCTCCGATAACTATCGGGACGGACCTGTGCTTTTACGCCCCACATTCGGCTGATCTCGATTTCCAAACTCTTGTATTTAAGACGTTTCTCTGCCTCCTTTGGTAACGACGTTTTGATCGCAAGGTACAGCAACATCGATAAGTAAACACGATTTTTTTCGCCAAATCCCGGATAACTATATCCGGTTTGTTTGCCGCTATCGTGCGATCAGTTTTGAATTGTTGGTCGTACAATATCGTACACAATCCAACAGACGTCACCGGTTTTGGTGAGTGTTCGTACCACTTGGGGCATGTGTTTGGAACTTCGAGGGCGGTACAGATCTGCCAGTGGAGGTAGCTACACACCCTGTCATGTCTTTTAAGGTATTCGTTCTTTGCTAGAATTGGACAAGCTGAGACAATATGATCAATGGTTTCTACTTGCTCCAGGCAAATGCGGCATTTATCATCTTGGGAAATTTTGAGAACCGCTCTACTTATTATTATTATTATTATTATTATTATTATTATTATTATTATTATTATTATTATTAAAGCTATTAACATCCCTATCCAGGACAAAAGCCTCCCAGTCTCTGAAAGGGTAGCTCACAAATACGAACTTAACACCTGGCGAAGTTGAATTGTTTTTTCTACAAATCATTTACAATTCTGTTATATAGATATTACCGTGCCAACAAAAAGAATAAGGACACCCCTCTCCATCACTTTTCTTTAAGGTGTTTCTATACATTTGTTTAGTGATGTTATCTTGATGCCTTATTGAATTAATTCCCTAAAGTGCCACCTTTCCATAAAACAACAGATTGCTAACTAAAAGAATGAAAGAGTTTGAGAGATTTTCTTTTATCGGCAAACTGAAAAGAATATCCATTTTTGATGTTTAAAAAATGCTCGGTAGAAAAATTATTAAATGTATATCAACCAATTGTGATTTGCAAAATGTATCTACTTAATGCTCGTATTCGACTTGGGCATGCCAACTATCATCCATTTTTGGATCCGGACAATCCGGACACCATGTATATAGTGATTTTTCCAGTAGCACTATTTTTCCACAGTTAAACAAGTTTTGTTACACACATTAATAGAATACCTGCCGGCAAAAACCTTACCCTCACATTTCTGTGATGCTGCATTTTCTCGTATAATGATCGTATGTGGTGTGAGTGAGGCATGTAGGAAATTATGTTGGCAAACATGAACATTAAGCTCCTTTCTTCTTTTTAATTTCTCCACGAGTCGCACGGGTGCACTGTGACCGAACGTGTAGGTCGGCGTGGGGAAATTTCGTGGGTAATTTGGCTCTTGTTGAAATTTTTGAAAAAAAATAACACAAAGTTGAAAGCCACAAACATTAATATAATTGAATCTTCAAAAAAAAGAAACACAAATTGCAAAATTACCTAACATGCACAGATAAACAAATGAACAAAGAAAAATACAACACTGAACAGCGTAAAAAAAAAACTTTTTGAGGAAAAATCAACTGCAAAAATTATGAATTTCAAAGTTGGCACAAACTAGCATCACAGCAACATCTTCTGTGACAAAAATAATTGAAATCCAACAAATTGAATCAAAGATATCTCCTGGGGAGATGAGTGCACATAATATTACATCAGAGGGTAGAGCACAGGCATTTCGGATGACAAAATGCCTCAGCACTTTCTGTTTACAAAAATTGCAATTAACCCTTCCTCAACATACACTGCATTAGCATACATAGTAGTTTCTTGCAAAACAATTCACTTCAATTACAAAGACATATGTTGTGTACAATTAAAATGAATAAACATAGTTTTGAAAACACAGAATATTCAAAAGAAGTTGCAAAAAAAAAAAACTAAACATGTGTGTTTACACCATAAATGTGAAACATTTATTACAACCTACACCTTTGGTTGAAATTAAAAATATGTTTTATTTTTACTCAACAGGCATCCAAATTTCAATAAATATTCAAGATATTTAAGTTCACTTAAATTCTTCAACAGTTCATAGCAAATATACTTTTATAACCTTTTAATTGTTCATAAATAACCCAAATTGTTTCTAACTTGATTTGGATTTTACACTATCATCAAAATGTTCTTTTTGATTTAAAGATAGAAACTGCACTTGCAGTTTATTAACGTGACAAGATTCTTTCATAAATAAGTGATGTTCTCCCCTTAGAAAGACACACTACTTCAAATATCTTTGAAAATAGTACACAATGATTATGGAAATACCAATGTCGGGTATATCATACATTATGCAAGAGTGTTAATGGCAAAAAAAAAACAACATTAAACAATCTGACAGTGAACTACAGGAACAAACACTTCAACCTGCATTTCCTACAGTCAATTGCTTCCAAATTCTCATTACTTTTTTATTAGTATCACATACAAAATTGTTTTGTCTTTAACACCGACCTTATTTCGGTGGCCGTGGCGTTCGCCACCAGCGCAAAACTCACAGCGAAACTAATGCGGCTGCCGATCGCTCTGTCTGTGGGCCTCTAAGCACGTGTTCTCTCTGTAACCACGTCGACTCCAAGACCAGATACCTCCGTCGAACGCGCATCTGCCGTGTGAATTTAGCCACCACTGGGCCAAAACCTCTCCTTTCTCGCTAACTGGAGCTCGCGGCCCCACACCATCAGCTTCCAAATTCACGCCTGCTAACCTCACGCTTGCGCTTCTCGAAACATTCTGCGCACACTCCTCACACCGCTGTTACAACCCCTTCTTTTCCGCGTGAGGGGGGGGGACAACTGTCTTCCCCCGCCACCCCTCCAGCGACCGCTGATAAGGCGACGGGTTACGTAATCGCGCGGCGAAGCACGCAGACGAGGTCTTTCTTATCGAGTAAATAATTAGTGACTGAGCAAGCTCAGGATCGGTACAGCACAAACGTTCTAACAATGGAAGAGGTAAGTCGTGTGGTGCTAAATTTTCATTTTGAGGGTCACAATATTTTTTGCCGGCAGATATTCAACTCGATATTCTGACGTATCTCTGCGCGTTTGGAATTTGTGTGCCAAGACCCCGGCCTTCGGCCTACGCGATTGGGGCCGTGCGACTCCGTTCGGCTGTCTTCGCGTTCTG
>JAHLJT010004567.1:17001738-17135148 GCA_031308135.1 Acheta domesticus | reverse complement strand
AGACAGTTGTTCCCCCCCCATACGCGGAAAAGAAGGGGTTGTAACAGCGGTGTGAGGAGTGTGCGCAGAATGTTTCGAGGAAGCGCAGCGTGAGGTAGCAGCGTGAATTTTGGAAGCTGATGGTGTGGGGCCGCGAGCTCCAGTTAGCGAGAAAGGAGAGGTTTGGCCCAGTGGTGGCTAAATTCACACGGCAGATGCGCGTTCGACGGAGGTATCTGGTCTTGGAGTACGACGTGGTTACAGAGAGAAACACGTGCTTAGGCCCAAGACAGAGCGTCGGCAGCCGCATTAGTTCGCTGTGAGTTTTGCGCTGGTGGCGAACGCCACGGCCACCGAAATAAGGTCGGTGTTAAAGACAAAAACAATTTTGTATGTGATACTATAAAAAGTAATGAGAATTTGAAGCAATTGACTGTATGAATGCAGGTTGAAGTGTTGTTCCTGTAGTTCACTGTCAGATTGTTTAATGTTTTTTTTTTGCCATTAACACTCTTGCATAATGTATGATATACCCGACATTGTTATTCCATAATCATTGTGTACTATTTTCAAAAGATATTTGAAGTAGTGTGTCTTTCTAAGGGAGAGAACATCAATTTATTTATGAAAGAATCTTGTCACGTTAATAAACTGCAAGTGCAGTTTCTATCTTTAAATAAAAAGAAACATTTGATGATAGTGTAAATCCAAATCAAGTTAGAAACAATTTGGGTTATTTATGAACAATTAAAAGGTTATAAAAGTATATTGCTATGAACTGTGAAGAATTTAAGTGAACTTAAAATCTTGAATATTTATTGAAATTTGGATGCCTGTTGAGTAAAAATAAAACATTTTTTAATTTCAACAAAGGTGTAGGTTGTAATAAATGTTTCACATTTATGTGTGTAAACACACATGTTTAGTTTTTTTTTTGCAACTTCTTTTGAATATTCTGTGTTTTCACAAAAACTATGTTTATTCATTTTAATTGTACACAAACATATGTCTTTGTATTGAATGTGAATTGTTGCAAGAAACTACTATGTACTGCTAATGCAGTGTATGTTGAGGAAGGGTAATTGCATATTTTGTAAACAGAAGTGCTGAGGCATTTTGTCATCCGAAATGCCTGTGCTCTACCCCTCTGATGTAATATTATTGTGCACTCATCTCCCAGAGATATCTTTGATTCAATTTGTTGGCATTTCAATTTATTTTTGTCACACAGAAGATGTTGCTGTGATGCTAGTTTGTGCCAACTTTGAAATTCATAATTTTTGCAGTTGATTTTTCCTCAAAAAGATTTTTTTTTACGCTGTTCAGTGTTGTATTTTTCTTCGCGTTCATTTGTTTATCTGTGCATGTTAGGTAATTTGCAATTTGTGTTTCTTTTTTTTGAAGATCAATATATTAATGTTTGTGGCTTTCAACTTTGTGTTTTTTTTTTCAAAATTTCAACAAGAGCCAAATTACCCACGAAATTTCCCCCACGCCGACCTACACGTTCGGTCACAGTGCACCCGTGCGACTCGTGGAGAAAATTAAAAGAAGAAAGGAGCTTATGTTCATGTTTGCCAACATAATTTCCTACATGCCTCACTCACACCACATACACGATCATATACGAGAAAAGGCAGCATCACAGAAATGTGAGGGTAAGGTTTTTGCCGGCAGGTATTCTATTAATGTGTGTAACAAAACTTGTTTAACTGTGAAAATAGTGCTACTGGAAAACACTATATACATGGTGTCCGGATGTCCGGATCCCAAAAATGGATGATAGTTGGCATGCCCAAGTCGAATACGAGCATTAAGTAGATACATTTTGCAAAATCACATTGGTTGATATACATTTAATAATTTTTCTACCGAGCATTTTTAAACATCAAAAATGGATATTCTTTTCAGTTTGCCGATAAAAGAAATCTCTCAAAAACTCTTTCATTCTTTTAGTTAGCAATCTGTTGTTTTATGGAAAGGTGGCCACTTTAGGGAAATTAATTCAATAAGGCATCAAGATAACATCACTAAACACTGTATAGAAACACCTTAAAGAAAAGTGATGGAGAGGGGTGTCCCTTTTCTTTTTGTTGCACGGTATATATCTATATAACAGAATTGTAAATGATTTGTAGAAAAAACAATTCAACTTCGCCAGTGTTAAGTTCGTATTTGTGAGCTACCTTTCAGAGACTGGGAGCTTTTGTACCTGGATAGGGATGTTAATAGCTTTAATAATAATAATAATAATAATAATAATAATAATAATAATAATAATAATAATAATAAGTAGAGCGGTTCTCAAAATTTCCCAATGATGATAAATGCCCGCATTTGCCTGGAGCAAGTAGAAACCATTGATCATATTGTCTCAGCTTGTCCAATTCTAGCAAAGACGAATACCTTAAAAGACATGACAGGGTGTGTAGCTACCTCCACTGGCAGATCTGTACCGCCCTCGAAGTTCCAAAACACATGCCCCAAGTGGTACGAACACTCACCAAAACCGGTGACGTCTGTTGGATTGTGTACGATATTGTACGACCAACAAATTCAAACTGATCGCACGATAGCGGCAAACAAAACGGATATAGTTATCCGGGATTTGGCGAAAAAATCGTGTTTACTTATCGATGTTGCTGTACCTTGCGATACAAAACGTCGTTCAAGGAGGCAGAGAAACGTCTTAAATACAAGAGTTTGGAAATCGAGATCAGCCGAATGTGGGGCGTAAAAGCACAGGGCGTCCCGATAGTTATCGGAGCTCTGGGATTTATTCCGCAAAATTTGAGTAAGAACTTGTCTAAACTCCCAGGTAATTCAAAAAGCCGGGGAAGAATGTGAGTGCAAGAAAGTGCTTTATTTGGAACAGCCCACATTTGCGTAAAAGTATTGTAGAGGCACTGATAGTCACCGGATCTGCTCCTTAGGTAGCTGGTTGCAACCTGGAGTAGATTTATATTGCAGCCGACTCGTAACATCTTTAGTCGTGATGAATGGAATAATAATAATAATAATAATAATAATAATAAATAATAATAATAATAATAATGAAATAGAACAAGAAATGTAATGAAACTGCCACTTTTGTTCTTGTTCTACCAATGTCCCATACCTGCTCAGAAACCGAGCTAATGTCACCTTGTCGACGTCTGGCCATCCGCACGGATGTTAGTCCAAGACCTAGAGACGGTAGTAGCAACGAAGCCAGCGTCAGAGATGGACGCGGATGAATTAAAGGAGGTGATGTGGTGCTTTTAAATAAACAAATTCAAACTTGATCGCAACGATAGTGTGCAAACACAACCGGATATAGTCATCCGGGATTTGGAGAACCAATCGTGTTTTACTTGCGATGTTGCTGTACCTTGCCGATCAAAACGTAGTTACCAAAGAGGCGAAGAAACGTCTTAAATACAAGAGTTTGGAAATCGATATCAGCCGAATGTGGGGCGTAAAAGCACAGGTCGTCCCGATAGTTATCGTAGCTCTGGGATTTGTTCCGCAAAAATTTGTGTCAGATTTTGTCTAAACTCCCAGGTCATTCAAAAGACTGGGAAGTGCAAGAAATTGCTTTATTTGGAACAGCCCACATTTGCGCAAAGTATTGTAGAGCACCGACAGTCCCTAAATCTGCTCCTAAGGCAGCTGGTTGCAACCTGGAGTAGATTTATTATATTCACCCGACACATTTCTAGTCGTGAAATTAGAGGAATAATAATAAACCAAAAAACACACAAGTACTTCGGCCAAAATGTACTTTGGAAGTGACTGCTTGAACTGAACGCCAGACGGGCGCGGTTCGCTTGGCTGCGTGGGGCGGCGTAGCGCGCGTTCCCGCCCCGCGGCGCAGAGGGCGCCCGCGCGAGAGACGCCCGCGACGATGTGAAGGAGTGGGGGCGGGGGGGGGGAGCCCGAGGCACCGAGTGCCACGGAGGCTATTGGAAAGAGGAAAGCGGCAAAAAAGAGGAACAGGAAGCAACGGGCTGGAGAAGTAATGGGTTCTGACGGCTGCCCAAAATAATCACAACGGAACAGAAATGGGTGTTCGCGAGACAATTTTCTAAAAATGATAAGATTGTGTCTGTTAAAGTCGTTGAACTTACTTAAAACATAGTTTGTGACATATTTAAAGAGATACACTGAACCTGATTTGATTCTTTTAAATGTATTCGCAAAAGCGAATAAAAAGACAGTTTGCACTGTGTCAACGAACAGTGTAATGGACTGTATGGCTAACAAATTCCACACAGTAGTGGCAGATTGACACGGAGCGTATTTCCTGCAGGCATTCGGAGCAAAAGTTCCTTAGTTGAAAGTTTTGAAGATGATTGTGGGACGGCCACCCTTCCGAAATGATAATGAAGCTGGACAAAGTACTTCGGTGCCGAGCGTTTTCCAATGCGGCCGTTAAAAAACGCCGAACATTTTCCAATGGACCGTTGTCTAAAACCGCGCGTCGCAGCGCACTGAGCTGTGAGCTGAGCGTCGCCGGCTGCTGCGCGGGGAGGGGGGAAGGGCCTGCCGCCGGCGGGGGGGGGGTGTAGGGGGGAGGGGGCGCGCGGTGCGCCCTGATCGTGATGAGCGCCGCGCCCTCGTGTAATGCGCCTCGTCACCGCGCAAAGGCCCATTGACAATGCAGACGTAAACATAAGCATAACGCATAGGCATAAACTTTACCATAAAGTGATAGACTGAAGCATTTACAATGTCCAAAATAAGCGTAAGCAAATATTTCTATTCTGTGGGTCATTCTAGTTTAATATTAGTTGGATGTGAGAAAATATATATATATATATATATATATAATGATATAATATATATATTGTGTGTGTGTGTGGTGTGTGTGTATTCACATTATATACATGAACATGTACGTATGTACTGTGGCACAACAGCTCTTTTACGAGCCAAGGCCTACCAGCGCTTTCTCGTCTCGGCCTTAGGGCCATAGGTTGGGTTAGGGTTACGTTAGGTGTTTCAATTTCAATAAAAATTAAAATTAAATGATACTGCTAAGAATACTACAATAAAACTAAGCTACAAAAAGATCGTACGCTGCCAAACAATGCAGAAAACCGTCGCAAAATCAACCAAGCAATTGGGAAAAACAAGTCTTTTGTTGCGATCTATCGACTTCGATCCTATTTCGATACTCGATTTTCAGTTAAACGTACTGTGATTGGTTCATTTTTTATCTAGAACTATATAAAGACACGGACGTGCCTTACTTACAGCGCAATAATCTCTGAATCTACTGAACCAATACTGATGAAACTTTTGTGCTAGCTTCCTTTAAAGGTCTGGAGTGCTACTAGGCTATGATTTACAATCACAAACCCTAATATATTTACAAAATAATTATTTCTGGATTGTTTTCGTCTAGCGTTACATTATAGATTCAAGGTGCATCAATGTCAATAGTAGCTGCGTACCACCAAAAGAATACGTATGAGATCATCAATGTACGAAATTGCGTATTTAGAGAACAGTTTGTTTCTTTTTCACAGTCAGTTGTTCTAACCTGAAATAATTCAGAGTTTTTTCCACTTTATTTATAAAGTAACTTGAATAATGATTTTATTGCGTGTAGGCGTGGGTGCATTAAGTGTACAAGACACGAAATGTTTGCAAGAAGGACCATCTTCTGATGGATGTGATTAACATGACCGTAAGATATGAATGCAAACATATTTAGTTGTAGTAAATTAAGTATAATTATTATGTATTCGCAGATTGGACGAGGGACCAGTGCGATTTACGTGTATCTGAAACTGAAGGAAGGATGCATGTTTTAGAGAAGTGTTTTAATATAGTAGAGTGTGGGATAGTAGAGATTACCTCTTGGGTGTGAAGGAATAATTAAATTGATAAAAGTTCGGCACAAATCTATTTTTAGTAAAACGGCAGTAATAATGAAGTAAAACAGATAAGTAAATGGCTATTTGGAGGAATTTAATGTGTGACAACGCTGAGTTTTGAAGTCTGTTATTTAAATAGGAATAAGTGTTGTCAAGCCGGGATCCAAAAATCGAGATCTGTGAACGTCAATTTGATGCGACAAGAGTCTAATTTCAAACTTTCTTATAAATACGGGAGAAGAAAAAATATGAAAAATAGTAAGTTGTATAATGTGGCAATTGATGAAAGTGTTGGTATAATTAGTCAATTCCACAAACAGGAATATACGTAAGTACATGCATTTTATTTTTTAATTTAGATTTGTATACTTTTCAGTTATAAAGAGAAAGTAGTTTGGGGGCGGGAACCCAATAGGACTAAAATTTAAATATTTTTTTAGTGAGAAGTGTGTTTTAGTGGGTCCGAAAGACCAGGTATTTCCATATTGGAGCAAGGCAAAGAGAGAGGCGGGTTAGGGCGGAGGGTATATACAGTAGAATAGATAGAAGTAGGCTCTGTCATATGGCAAGAATAGATGGAATTCCTATTTGTTTAATACAAAATTATGATAAATACCCCGGCAACTCGGGGTTCTTCAGCTGGTTCTTACATAAGCATAAGCACAGAAGCTTGAAGCTTGCAAGCTTTTAAGTTACCGTCTTACGGTTATGCTTATGCGAAATCATTGCGAAGAGTCCGCTTATGGATGTAGTCCTAACTATTATGTTAACGCCCATGCTTATGTTTATGTTTGCATTGTGAACGGGCCTTAATGCGCGTCCGCGTGGCGCAGCTCTGCCCCCCCGCCCACTGCGAACGCCCGGCCCTCGCTGCGGACTTACAGTCACTACGAGGGGGCTTCGTGTTGGAACATCCTGGATAAACAAGCAGAATGTCTCGCATTGCACTCACATTGGGCTGGACGTCGTGTAAGAATTTCAGCTTTTTTAACCCTTACACTCTGTTTGGGGCCTTTTTTGACCCCAGGGAGAAATAATGTTTTTCAAACATTCTGAAAATTATTCCCAAGGACTTCCCCTTCTAGATAAGCTATTTACGTCAGTTTTACTTATAATGTAATCGTATCAGTTGTCTTAAGTTTGTTTCTTGTTGAAAATAATTTGATTTTTATGCGGTTGGAGGCAAAAATGAAACACTTGACATCTCTAAATACAAAAAAAAATTTCAAAAAAACGTGTCAATTCCGTTTTGTAATATTATGTTTCGGTTTCTGAGTGATAATTTGGTGTATTTGTCTATTAAGATTTTGTAACCCTGTTTCAAACCATTCTCATGCCTGGTAAGATAGACATCTACGTATTGTAATGAGGATATGCTAGATGTTTTCTGGAAATAACATTATTCTTTGTATTAGTACAATGAAGTAAATTAAGCAAATAAAGAAAACATCGTTTTTAATTAATAATTCTAAATAACAATTCCTACATCAAATACTTTTAAAATTATTGTGTAAAACGTTGGAGGTCAAAAAGATCCCAAACATAATCCACGTATTTATTTGAGAAACAGAGTCAAGGTGTTAAAAATTATTTATTTAAGGTCGCTTTATAAATCTAAATCATCAGTGGCCCCAATCATTATACAACTATATAAACAAACAAAGTAGTTATAATTTTACCAAGAATAAATAAATTATTTGTCGAACCTAATTACATTTTCACAATGTGTTACGTTTAACCTAACTAAGTACTATTAAAATTCTTGAAAAGCCTGTCTTGGATAAATATTTTTTTCGTATTTTTTGACTCGATCTTGTTTATAGACAGACGAACAGGTGTATAACATTACATTTCTTTATTTAAAAAACAACGTTTCGGAGCTAGTTGTGCACCATCTTCAGGTTAAATGTTAAGATGAGATGCAAATACGTGAGTACTCAGAAACCACTCATCTCCATGGTCGCACTGGTAATTATACAAAATCAAACACCTCCCATTTGAAATATGCAGGTGTTTGTCAGGCCTGGCTGAAGTAAGATTGAATAATTACCTGAACACAAATAGAGAAACAAACTACACCGCAATCCGTTGCTGATCTACCACCAATTGGTTTGCGTCTGTCAATAATCGCCATAAGAATCCAATTCACAAATTACTCTAACAAGTAATACAACGACATTGAAACCACAATGATACTTTTCTCTTGTCAGTACATACACATTAAATTAAATACTCAATTATTTATAAAAGAAACGTGCTTTTGGAATAAAAACAAAGAAAATAACCTAATTCAAATGAAAACAATTAGGTTTCATTTACTACATTTCGAATAAAAACATTACGTCCTTGAGATCAAATTGTGAAATAGGTTTGGCGTAGGTGACACCTTGACATCCAGCCACTCAATAACGATTCACATTGTGACAGAATTCCTAAGACATCTCCTGCTCGAAGGAAATGTGAACCACAAAGTTGCAATGTGAGCGTTGGCAAGAGCAATATAATACTATTTCCATCTCCTTAGGGCTTTACGTAACATTTAATTTCCCTCTCTCGCTAAGTAACTGCAACTCCTCTGATCCGCTCCGGAAGCAGCCGTCTCGGAGGCAATTCTGCAACGGCGCGTCCGCCCCACCCGCTTCCCCCGCCCCTGACACCCGCCGCATCCCCACCTCCCCCCCCCTTCCGACCCGCCCCCCCTGCATCCACCCGCCACGGCCCCCCCCGCTCCCACTCCTCTCCACCCGCTCCCCTCCCCCGCTCTTTTGTCACCTTGGTCCCCCGCCCCACTCCCCCTCCCCCGCCCGCGCCCCCGTTCCACCCTCCCCAGCCCCCGCTGCCGCCCACCTCCCCTCCCCGCCCACCACTCCCCTCCTGCTCCCCCTGCTCTCCCCGGCCTCGCTCCCTCTGGTCCCCGTTCCCTCTCTTCCCCTCCCCTACCTCCTACCTCGCTCCTGCTCCTCCTGGTCCCCCGCTCCCCCTCCAGCCACCCCCTCCCCCGACCTCCCTTCCCGCTCCCCGCTCCACCCTGTCCCCCGCCCCCGCTCCATCCCCCGCTTCGCCGCCCCGTTTCACCCTCTCCAGCCCCGCTGCCGCTCGCTCCCCTCCTCGCACCACTCCCCTCCTGCTCCCCCTGATCCCCCTGCTCTCCCCGCGCCCCCTCCAGCCTCCCCTCCCCCGCCCTCGCTCCCCCTGGTCCCCCGTTCCCTCTCTCCCCTCTCCCTCCCCGCTCCTGCTCCCCCTGGTCCCCGCTCCCCCTCCAGCCTCCCCTCCCCAACCTCACCTTCCCGCTCCTCGCTCCCCCTGGTCCACGGCCCCCTCCTATCCTGGCTCCTTCAGTCCCCTCTCCCCCCCCCCGCCGGACCCGCGCGCGCTGAATCTCGCTTCGGGTTTAAACTTCCGACGCTTGAACACGATTCGTATTCATGGAGTCTTCATTCAGACAATTTACGAATGTTACTCATCGACTTTTCATCACTTGCATTAAAAACACAAGCGAAGTTATGACAAGACCGAATCGAGATTTTAAAAATTTCTGATCTTTTTATTTTCTCGGTATATAGTAGACAGAAGTTATGTAATGTTGTGCGGATAAATGGCGAATTTTCGGTAGGAAAACGCTTATTACAGAGCCCTGCTAACGAAGAAAGTGGAGAAATCAGTTGCTAAATTTAGAAAAGAAAATCCTCTAACACGTGGTATAGCCAGAATCCACGTTTTGTCCGGTCCTTGATACCGAAAAAGCGAATGACAGCGAAACGCCTGTTCGTCCGTCCATCTGTTGTCTGTCTATCCGTCTCAGACCAACGCTGACGACCTATAACCGTTCGAGCCCGTTTTCTCTAACATTGATATTCCCCAATCAATCTGGCAGATGTTGCGGCCCCCATGGATTTGAAATCGATACTTTAATTATGAGGGTCCTTTACCTGAAGACCTGGGACATTAAAAAAATGGCTCCAAGATTTTTGATTAAACTTTGTTATCGGATAATGTGAAGGACGCTTGAGAGACAAAGATACAGGTCTTGTGTGAAAACCCTGATTTTTTTGAAAATTGCAAAAGTTATGCTGCTATTACGGAGTGTACGTGCTCTTTTATCACCACCAGTTTCTTCTGCATCATTTATTATTTTTGAATGACTTATAAGCGGTTGAAAATTCATATCGAATAACTCTAGATTTCTGCGCGTTGCGTGTATAACATTACGCGTGTGTTGAGCGTTTGTGTTGTTTCGACTCTCGGGTGATCGTTTACGGCTTGCATCTGCTCAGTGGCTGCGAGAACCCTTTGAGGATCATCTGTCGTGGCGCGCACTGCACAAGATCTCGAGCGTCATGGAATTTGCAGCTCGCTCAGAGGCGACGCGTTTCCCGGCTCGACGCGCGAACGGTTCGGGGAGGTACTTCATGCAGGGTTTAGCTTTCCAGTCGCTGATGACAGAGACACAGCCGAGAGTAATGAACTCGACGTAATCACAAGGTATACATAAAGGCTTACGTGAACATAATATTACACGAGTATAAATTCCTGAACATCTAAATTTTCTCTTTTTACTCTCTCAGCCTGCCGAATACTTCGTAAGAAGCAGACAGTTATGTAGTCGATGCGCTGGAAAGCGGCGAATTTTCGCCCACAAAACTCTTATAGCAAATAACCTGGGGTCCCCATACCGAAAGAGTAGATAAATTCCTGTTGGTAATTTAGAAAAAACTCCTCTAACGCATGGTGTAGTCCAAAATCCATGGTTGTTTTGCTTCTTGATACTGAAGAACTCAATTTACGGGGTCAAAATGTGCGTCTGTCCGTCTGAGGTCAACGCTAGTGCCTAAACCGTTCAGCCGATTTTTGTTACTGACATACGTATTAATATAGAATAGTAATAATAATTTGCACTTCACAGGGTAATTATTGATAGACTAGAAAAACTCTTAGAAATGTTCTCTTTGAACTCAATGAGCACGTTGCAATGTTATTAATAATAAATTATTTAATGTTAATGGGGAAGCAGCATTAGAGAATACTGAAGAATGAGGTGAAATATTACATTTATAGTCTTAATAATTACAACTTGGGGAACCACAGTATCAATTACCAACTCGAATGAGACAAGGTGTTTTTTTATAAAAGTTTATTATTAATAAAAATATACTAAAACATAATAAATGTTGATATATTGTATACAGATGCCTAATTTGGAAAAATGAAGGATATTGAGATGTTCCAAATAAAATGATTGCTCTTTAACTACCACAAATTGGGCACTCATGGAGTAAATTTAATAGCAAGAAATGTAAGAGGAGGGGCGCCCAGTGCGTTCCCTGCCCCTCAGCGCCGGAGCTGCACGAGAAGCCGCGCAGAGGCCTTCAGTTATCTGTCAGAAAACAGAAAAAACTCTATGTGCCGTATGGGGGAGGAGATTATTTCCGCACATTTTCTTGAGGTCGAGAATGAAAAAGAAAAAAAAGGCTGCGATTAGCAACTAGACAATTTTGTTCCAGAATTATATAAAATATAATTGCAAAGGTAAACGAACTGCTGATTTGAGTTTTCTGCGTTGCTACAAAATAGTAACTAACCTCAGTTCTACTCCTACCACTACAAGCCAAAGGAGTGCTCAACAAACGTGTGCACAGTGAAGCTACATTTACGTCCAGAAGCAAAACAAGGGCCATCTCAGGATTTGCTCAATTGTTCCTTTGTCCTCTCGTGTCCCCGAGGGCGCCGTGGCACCCCGCCCTCGACCCCTCTGCCCAGAGTGGCCGGCGCTCGTCAGCAAATGAACACTGAACCCGGGAGAAGCCTTTCCCACTGCTGGCATACCGTCCCACTCTCCGAAGGTCCTTTTAATCGCTTTACAGCATACGAGCTCCAATTAATTTCCACGACTTACATCCGACTAGCTAGCCGAGATTCAGGTTCACTATAACCAAATCGTCTTTTTCTTATTTGTAATGAAAGTGAAACGGAACCAGTGACTTAAGTTCACTATAAACGAGGATTCATTATATCCGATTGATTGATTGTTCGTCATTCCGAGCACGTCAAATACAAAGGAAATTAGCCCCGTAGGTTTAGTGCGTGTTTATTCTTCGGGAGGTGGGGGTGATCTTTCTCCGCCGTATGGCGAGATCTGGCGCCGACCTACCGTCGACTAGCGGGGTTTTCCCCTCAATCCGGTGTCTCCCACCAGCGGGGTACCGCCCCAGCCGGGACAAGGTCTAAGCTCCCGACCGGTCTCCTGGCATGTGTGGTAGTGCAGTGCATGTTAGTGTAAGTATGTGTGTGTGTAAGGGGTGAGGATAGGAGAAGGAATGGGAAGGAAAGATCGTGGGCGTTCCATGGCCCGTTTGTTAGGGCACTGCTCCGGCATTCGCCTGGTGTTGATCGTAGAAACCACGGAAATCTACCGATCAGGGCAGCCGGTCGCTAGAATTTTCCTCCAGACAACGACTGAATTCGACCTAGCTGACGAGCTAGCGTCGAAAATCCTCCGCACTATATCCGACTTCACTATAACCGGAGTCGACTGTAGTATGTTGCACACTGGCGGTCTTGGCTGCATCGCTTGATGCCTTTGGCTGCCTATTTTTCGAAGACCTGCAGAACCTCGTCCCATCGATCACAAAGAAGCAGCCAAACTTAGCCGCTCCCCTCCCTCCTTCACTCACACCAGGTGACCGATTCCTTGCCATCGAGTTATTCTTCCCAGAGCCCTTTCTTGAGAGCTGCTCCGGTCACGTGACCCACTTTCTCTTCTCCGGAGGACTCCAACACTTCCTCTGCCTCCAAAAAGAATTTGTAAAGCATAGCCGATATTTCGCGCCTCTACATTGAAGTTTTGGGATAGAGCACCTCTTAAAGTCAGATATTCCTATATCGCACATAATTTAAGAACATAACGCACAAAAAGAAACATTACGAAAAGGTTGTGATGAATGTTTAAAATATTTTTGGATCAGTAAATACACATTTGAATTTTGATCTGTAAGAAATGGAGTCACTCTCACGGCATAAGGTTAGTTGAATACAATATTAGATTAAATAAAAATATTTACATTTCTCACTGACTAACATTTGTGACTAGAATCATTCACGATGAAATATACTTCGAGGTGAATTGTAAGTGGTGTAACTGTATTTAAAAACGCAGCAATCTTATCAACATTGAGAATTTTTAATTTTTAGTAATATTGCATCGTAAACGGTGGTAAAAATATTGCATTTCACTTTCTAATTTATTGTGTTATTAATTTTTAGAAATAATGATTCCGAAATGATTCTTGATCCTTTTCTACTTTATCTTTCAAGCGTTGTAGGATTTTAACATCGAAATTGTGGAATCTTTCTGTTCTATATTAGGAAATTGAATTTTGTTTCTTAGTAATTCCTAGTAATCTTCTTAATGTTATTTCGATGTTCTCAATAAATGTTCTACAATAAATTCAAATATGAAATGTAGTATTTTTACCACCGTTTATGAGGGAATATTAATAAAAATTAAAAATTATCGACGTTGATGAGACGCACCTGAAGAAGCAGAGAAATCCATCTGTGAAAGGTTATGACTGTTAATTAAACATTTTGATTGCAATTGACTGTCAGTAATCAATCAATCAATCTATCACAATCTGGAATATTACTTGCCAGTTGATATAGTATTGCCGGGCGAAAATTTCATTTGATATCGTAAACTGTTCAGTTACAGGGATGACCATAGTGAGTAGACCTCTCTGTGTTTAATGAGCGACATTTGGATGTAACGTAAACATATTATAACTGAACTTGGAAGCCACTGAAACCTTTGTTTTATTTCCAGACAAGAGCCTCTATGTCCGAACATTTCAAGTGTAAAACTCACTCTCTTACAGAGGGTTTTGGTAATACCCCTTTTGTGCCCAGTCGTCTTCCTTTTATTTCTTGTCACTGTTACTGTACACATGATTTTCAAATCTCATTTTCTTCAACCCACTACTACACCACTCTGTAGTTCGTCTCATGCATTACTTAGTATCCATAGTACGGGCGACAATTAATTTGTATTTTCATCAATAGAATTAACTTCTGTTTCCACCAAGTCCAGTTTGTTATCTTTCTCTGCCTCGCTGGTTCGTAATCCAATTTGGCCCGCGCCGCTGGCTCCGTCTGTTTTAAACATTTCGCCCGCCGCACCGCTGCTTGCTTTGTCCGACGCGCTCCGTCCACCGCAGCCAGCCAGCCGGCCTCCTCATTCATTCTGCGCTTCACTGCCGTCTGAGAGCTGGAGACATTTTGTAGGTCCAGACAGGAACTGGAAGGGCAATACGACCCTCTCGGTGTGGACAATACGACTTTTCTGCCGAAGGAACGCACGTTGCAAAACGGAATATAAAAGGAGGATTTTCTGTGAAACACTAGTGATGACCCTGTTCCATTTCCACTGTCATTAAAGTTCGTCTGAAATTACTTCCGATCTGACGTAGTTTGCGGAGGTCGTGTTTTATTCGAATTAATTTTCTCTGTGACATTAAACTGTTCAATGTTAATTAAGATATAATCCTTCCATTAGCCACGTTCGGTCTTCCTTCTCCTCTTGTGCTCAGTTTCGCTTGCAGCGGTCGTTGGCTGCAGCGGAACTCTATTGAACGTCCACTCTAGCGACTCGTACGCTCTCACATCACAGGTTGCGACAGCTGTGCGCTAACGTCGTTGTCTCTCCAGAATACCAGAAAGGGAAGGCCTTCGGTTACGAGTTTCGGCGGTGGTGTATTTTCGACATTAGCTAAATTGCTAGATTGAATTCAGCGGCTGTCTGGAGGAGCATTTGAGCAGCTAGCTACCGGGACCGGTCTTTCCTGTGATTTATCTGATCAACACCAGGCGAATGCCAGAACAGCCTGCCAGAGCAACCTGAACAAATGGACCACTGGCCCGCTCGAGGTCTTACGTTCATCCTTATCTCCTTCTATCCCCTTATACACTACACACACACACACTTACATGCGCAATACTACATATTGGGAGCTTGCAGCTTAATTCAGCCGGGGCGGTGTAATCACGAGGAAAAACCGCCAAGATGATGTGTAGGTCGGCTTGAAACCTCACATTTCAACGAAAGAGAAACTCCGCCACATCCAAGGAAATGCAAGTACTAGTCGAACCTGTGTAGTGGAAACTAAAACTGAGTAGTTGACGGCCCAGCCGCTGCCTGGAAAAGAATTTTTAGCGGTTGGCTACTCTGATCAGTTGTTTTCCTGTAGTTTATCCGATCAACAACAGGCGAATGCTGGTGCAGTACCTTCACTGACAGGCCACAGACCGCGCGCGATCTTTCCTTCCCTTTGTTCTATCCTCACCCCTTACTTACACACACACGTACATACACACCAAAGTACCACACATGCCGGGAGACCGGTCGAGAGCATAGAGCTTGTCCCGGCTGGAGCGGAGTCTCGCTGGTGGGAGACACCTGGCTGGGGGGAAAACTCTCGGAAGCCGACAGGTAGATCCCTGCCCGATCACGCCATCCAAGCGGGAGAAAATCACCACCACCTCCCGTGATAAAAACATGCATAGCACTTACGGGACTAACGGCTTTAGCAGTAGTTTCGGGTGCCGGGTGTCGGGTACCGGGTGTCGGATGTCGGATGTCAGGTGTTGGGTGTCGGGTGTTGGGTGCCGGGTGTTGGGCGCCGGGTGTCGGGTGCCGGGTGTCGGATGTCGGGTGGCGGGTGTGGGGTGCCGGCTGTCGGGTGCCGGGTGTCGGATGTGGGGTGCCGGGTCCGGGTGTCGGGTGCCGGGTGTCGGGTGCCGAGTGTCGGATGTCGGGTGCCTGCTCCGGGTGTCGGGTGCCGGGTGCCGGGTGCCGGGTGCCGGGTGCCGGGTGCCGGGTGCCGTGTGCCGGGTGTCGGGTGCCGGGTGCCGGGTGTCGGGTGTCGGGTGCCAGGTGCCGGGTGTCGGGTGCCGAGTCCGGGTGTCGGGTGCCGGGTGTCGGGTGCCGAGTCCGGGTGTCGGGTGCCGGGTGCCGGGTGCCAGGTGCCGGGTGCCCGGTGCCGGGTGTCGGGTGTCGGGTGCCGGGGTGTCGGGTCCGGGTGTCGGGTGTTGGGTGTCAGGTGCCGGGTGTCGGGTGTCGGGTGCCGGGTGTCGGGTGCCGGGTGCCAGGTGCCGGGTGCCGGGTGCCAGGTGCCAGGTGTCGAGTGCCGGGTGACGGGTGCCGGGTGTCGGGTGCGGGGTTCGGATGTCGGGTGCCGGGTCCGGGTGTCGGGTGCCGGGTGTTAGGTGCCGAGTGTCGGATGTCGGGTGTCGGATGTCGCGTGCCGGGTCCGGGTTTCGGGTGCCGGGTGTCGGGTGCCGGGTGTCGGATGTCGGATGCCGGGTGCTGAGTGCCGGCTCGCGGAGGCGTCGACCGCCGAGGGCAACGCGCTATGTGTGTGTGTGTGTGTGTGTGTGGGTGCGCCCTGTCGCCCCGCCGGGCCCTCGCCCTCCGTCCGCGAGGACGGCCGGCTGCCGCACAGCGCGATGGACAATAAATGGAGCGCTGACGGGCGGCTCGGCGGCGAGCAAAAGAAAGCTCCCGACTCCTGATGAAGTCTGTAATGGCGCCGTCGAAAAAGAAGGATACGGCCCGCTCTAATTCGGCGCCGACGTGCTCGCAGCCCGACCCTTTGGCGACCGCGCGCGCGGATAAGAGAGTGACGGAGCGCAATGGTTCCGTTTGCCCCGAGTGGCCCTCGCCCTTCTCTCGGAATGACTCGTCTCATTCCACCAAGTGTCACTCAGATGCTTAAAGTGCCCAGCGTGTCTATTGGGACACGACAACGACGCAGGGGTGTCGTTTCAATGTCTGTGATGTAATTCGCGAATTTTATTGCTTCAATAGACGCAGATATCCTAAAAGAAACATATAAGCAAGTTTTTTTCATTCCTGAATGCTAGATGTCGATTGATCCGTGATCGCTAAGTCTTCGTATTCTCCTGGCGAAGCTGTACATATGACTTGGTCGGTTCGAATCTTCAGCTAAAACCGTGCTTAGGCGCTATAAGCCTGTGGTGAAGTCGGAGGGAGAGGCCGGTGTAAAGCAAAGTGGCTGGTCCGCACCGAAGTTGACGGGGCATATAGTAGCTTTGTCTCAACGATTTTGCTTCTCTATACAGAAAAAACCGCTCATAGTTTCTCTCATTAATAAAGATTACATAATATAATACTGCAATTTCTGTCCACGATATCACATCTTAGCTCTCGCTTGTAAAACTCAGTACCTATCGTAGTGTGCGAAAACTCATTGCTTTCAAGCAAATTCATCAATCGTTCTTTAATATTACTTGTCACGTGTCATACTTCACACCTTACAATAATATCGTTAGATATAAAAGACGCATTTCAAACAAATCTTGTTTTTGCAATAAATTACACAGCAGGTGGTGGTGCAGAAGCAGGTGATGTTGGGATCATAAGAGCTCATTTTTTCTCGCAATATTTGTAAGAATTATGAAATATTATAATTTGGAAAGTACTGAACCTTTGAGACTTATGGTTTGCCTTATGTTTTATGAAATTCAGAAAAATGCTTCTGATACTACTATAAAAGCTACTAATATTGCTAATAAATACTAATAATACTAATACTAATAATAACAATACTAATACTACTACTACTACTACTACTACTACTAATAATAATATTGATGTTGAAATTTCTATCTTGATATTCAGCCATCACGTGAAATGCTCCTAGCCAAAACGGGCGCGAGAAATACACATTATTATTTGCTTTTAAAAATTCAAATATTTAAATAAAATTAGAAGACCACCATTAAATCCAGTATTCGTTTATTCGGTATATTTACGTCAATGAAATGATGACCAGCAACGTTTGCGCTGTCATATGCGCATTTCAGCTGTAGATTATAAACATGGTGTATATTAAAAATACGAGGCGGCGGCGGCGGAAGTGGGCGAAGCTAGTGCGGGATTGATCAACGATGTGACGTTCGGTCGCAGAATTCGCTTTTCCTTAAGAAAATTTTCTCAAAAATCGCAAATATTTTTATTTCGAAAAAAAGAAAGACATTAAATTATCTAAAGATCTCGTGTATTCAAAAAGACTGCATTCAGAAAGGAATCTCTATCTTGAATATTAAAGTGGTACATGTTCGAAAAAATGTGAAATGTTACGAAGAACTGTCTAGTTTCAATATTCAAAGCCAAATGCTTCTCCATTAAAATTTTTCATCATTAAACTCAAAATTAGGCGAAAACAACTACCGGTTGCTAATATACATGACCTCATTTGATGAACTAAGTTTTTAGAAGAGGCTTCATTAAGTAAATTGGTAGTGTTACAAGAGCGCATATATTCTCATATTATTTGTAACAACTGTGAAATATGATACTACTCCATGGACCTGCAAAAGTGTTTCCAACCAGCAATTTTTTTTCTCCGCGCCGAGATTCAAAATCAGGTTCACGGAATCATCTTGCCTTGTTCTTTACCACTACACCAAGAAGTTCTCACCCGTTCTTTGCAGACACATAAAAGCTAATAATCTCTCCCATTATTTATAACTGATGCAATTTTCGAAAATGTATACAGTTCTACAAAAACGAGATGTGACAATGTTAAGAGTCCTTTGGTCTACCCGTGAATGACATTTAAAGAAAAAAAATTGAGCCCCTTGACGTCAATAATGGGAATATGTTTGCAACGAGTTATTTTAAATCAATAATGTGTAATATACATGATTTGTTTGGAATTACTCTGAATTTTGTGCTTCGTAATTTGTTCATAAACAACGTAAAAGTGATACCCATAAATTGTATGCTTTGAAACATTTCTTGATTGGAACATGGAAGAACTAACCATGAATATTTATCTAGTCTAGTTAATATTTCAGGAGTTGGATTATACAATATTCATGACAGTACGTTGAGAAGGAGTGCAAGTATTGATGCAGAAGGATCCTAGATAGCACTCAAAGAACATCTTCTGAGAATTTCTCATGTTTTTTGAAATAATATTTCTCTCACGCCCCTTTTCACGACACTGTTTTTTTTGTGTACAGAAATATAAATCTATCATAGAGGAAATTACTAACTGAACAGCTCGCGCACCTGTCGAGTTTGCGTCAGTTGACTTGCGCCATGTCGGCCAAAGGGAGCTGGAGATGCGTCGACAAACAAAGGAGAACATTGCAATGAACTCACCCTGTTTGGAGCACGCTTGCAAGTTCTGCACAGTGGTTGGTTAACGTGATAACAGACAATTAATATTCGACATCTCAAGAACAATCTTAAAACAAACAAACATTTAGTATAATACGTGTAGATATCGTGTGTTCGGTTGGAAGAAGGTATCATCCTTTTCACACAGACCTTTAGATTGAGCATTTTCGTGTTTTACCAATAACAGTATTGTAATTAAAATAAGACAAAGAATAAGAGATAAAAGATTGTCCATTTTTTCACCGTTTATCATCTCTAAAGTTTGTGTTCAGGTTGAACACATTATACGCTAAGCCTACTACTCATATGATTTGAATATTTTTGAAATACTCTGTCTAATTTAAAATCATCTTGGTTAGTAAAAAATAGGCAAATTATTATGTAATAAACACTTTTTGTTTAAAAAATTTGTTTTGTAAAAAAATTGTGCAATAAAGTATTATTGTTTTTATTATTATATTATTGCTTCTTAAATGAAAGCTCAGAAAGAAGCAAAATGAATTCCGTCGGATTTCACTTTTCCGTTGTCGTGTTGACACTCGCCAACAAAAGACACTAAATTAATAATTTGTATATATTAGGGCTTATAATTTGAAATAAAATGCACTTTAAATCAGTTAAATCTAGAGTAAGTAAATATTGTGCATTTTAAGTAAAGATTACCACATGAACCAACTGCAGTCCCATGTTTAAACTTGCACTATCTGTTTAGAAATATATACGAATTATTTGAGAATTTTTTCAATTTTTTTGAAGATAAGCATTTTGAAAAATATCAAAATAAAAATTTTAAATTCCAATTTGAAAACCTTTTTTAACGCCCCTATTGAGTTGTGTATCGTATAAAATATCATAAAGAAAGCTGCAAAATGACACCCGTTCTAGCTCTCTATCTTAATTTGGAGAGGTTCTACATCAATTTAAAAAAAAAATTCGGAAACCCAATTTTGCAAACTTTTACATGGCTGTATTTCAGAAACGGGTGGAAATATTTTACTCAAAATTTGTACTTTTCTTATTCTTCATTCATACTACCTATGTGTCAAATTTCATCTCAATCTGAGATGGTGATGTAAAATGACTGTGTTGCTTTAACGTGGAATGACCGTGAGCCGTACGGCTTCCGCGAGGGCCAGTCTTCGCGTGCTCGCGGGGTGAGGCAGGGGCGGGGGCGGGGCTCCTGCTCGCCATGTTTATTCCATGCCCCGCCGCCGCAGCGCCAAGCAAGACGCTCCCCACGCCCCGGCTGCCGCGGCCCACAGCAGCCGCTGTCACTTCCGTTCACGCAGGCGCTCAACATGACGTCCCGTACAACGTATTTTACGCGATTTCACTACAATATCCTTTGTTGGCACTACTACTACTTCTACTACTCCAAAATATTACATTATGAAACGATGATGTAATGATGGATATTAATACACGAGTGTGTAATATCGTTAACTTCACATGAGTGTATTAATACCCATTACATCGAGTTTCATACAGTACTTTTTCTAAAACTTACGATAACTTTTATATTGAATCTTTTCGTGGCCGTTGACATTAAGGATTCACCCAAGACCACCTAGCGGACGCTCCCTAACCCTACCCTCGCATGCTGCCGCAGGTGGTTCTGGCCACCAGTCCGCCTGCGAGGGACTGCGCTAGTCAAGTAGGATCAAAGTAAAATTACGATCCAATTTATTTTAAATAATATTCCACGAAAAATTACTAATAATAAAAGAAATTAAAACTGACAAGCATAATTTAATATCAAATGTTATTTAAATGTAGACAATCGACGAAATATTTACTAGAACGATTCTCAATGGCTAATTGTCAATACTTGGTTTGTAAATTTTTCTGTGATTGGTCAAGAACATGTATCATTATGAAAACTGTATCGTAATGAGTATCATTATGCAACTGGTTGCAGCCATCAAATGACAGCGTTATACAATGGGAGTAGAAAAACAAAGCTGTATTTCGTTTACCGATGCAAATCAATTTTCTTTTGCTAGAGAGCGAAAATTTCTAGTTTTCAAATTCGCCAATCTCAGGGTTGTCCAACTGTCGGCCCGGGATGCCATTTATTGTGTCCTGCGAAAGTTTATTAGTCAAATGAGAAAATCTCTTGCATCGTTGTCGCGCGAGAACCCTACGCACCTAGCATATGCGCTCTGCCGGAATCAACACGAACTTGATGAAAAATTAGGTCAAGTTTAGATTTACATTTTTTTTCTAGAAAATTCATAAATTCAAAACCATGTTAATGTGCTTCACTGCGGTACGCATGATATCACGCCTCATGTATGGCCTGATATCACGAATGGTTCCTTCCCCTCCCCCGTTGCGGTGGAACCGGGAAACTACCTTGATCAACAATGCGGGGAAGTCAGTGTAGATCACATGAGTAATGTAAATGTGGCTGACAACCTTATTAAACATTTTAGTTGTGGCTCTTGACGCCTTGAAAGTTGGACATCCCTGGCCTATCTGATCGGAATAGGAATCATCGACCTGGAAGCCGAAGTGTAATACTTGTAATATGCGTATTTAGTATTTTCTAAGGATAAGTTTGAGATTCTGCAGCTCAAGAAAACGTGTGCAAATTCTACCTCCCATACAGCACACGTCACATACAGCTTTTATTAGATTTTGGTGAAAATTAATGAAACCAAACCAATGATTTTCGACCAAAAGTAACATTTTTTATGGTGAAAATAACCCATGTTCTGCGTGCTTCTCAGACATCATACGCTTGCGCTTATGATGATTGGCTGCGGTCCAAGAATCTTTTCGCTGAAATACCTGTTGTAATAAAACTAAACAGACTTTCAATGACAAAAAAAAATTCTAAAACGTGTGGTGTAATATTTCTTAATTACAAGCAGGATAAAGTAGAATACTAAAGTTTCCACATTTCGAAGTGATATCTCTTACGTAATTAAACGAACAACTAATTTGTTTTCTATTTTTGATTTATCGTTGCCGTGTAGTACTTGATTAATTTTAATTAAATTTTCACCAATTGCAAAAACAACAACATCGCATTCACTATTCATTACATTCGTTTTCGCCCATGATTTACACGAACTGTGGTAACACACCAGGTGGTTTGTATTGTGTGTTTTATCTATTCGTAGGCGCTTTCTGGCTCGTTTCGGAACGTACGTGTTGCCGCCGCAGCCGCCATGATACCACCGCCAGCGGTGGCGGTGGCAGACTTGGAAACTGCATTAGCATGGCCCGCGCGGGGGAGCCGTGTGCGCGAGCGAATGCGAGATCACGTGCTAAATTCAGCTGCGAGGGCGCCGGAGTTTGGGTTGCCTGCCTGATTCACGAGGCGAGAGCTAAAGGGGCGCTCCATTTCGAGCGTGTTTATACCTCCAGATCCAGATTTCGAGTTCAAAAACCGAGTTACACAATTGAAAACTTACCGCGATTAGAGATCTAACCCACAAAAGGAAACGTTCCCAGGAAATAGAAAAAAAACAACCTCTAATCATTGTACATTAATTTATTATCATTATCATCATGAACTATTTAGGTATAGGCCCAATGGCCTGTTCCTACTCTAGCAGTAGTCCCCTAGTCACTGCCAAGACGTTCCTGGTCTTCCCACCTCTTCTTTGGCCGGCCTCTTTCTCTTACGCCTCTCGGTCTGTACTTTAGCACCTGTTTTGGAATCCTGGTTATGTTCATTCTTTTTACATGGTTTTGCCATTTGTTCTGATATTTTACCAAGTCTTCAACTATGTTTTCGGTTTTTAGTTTCTTCCTTACTTCTTTATTTCTTGTTTGTTTTTCCTTGTCGCTATTGGTATTGGTCTCAGGTACCTCATTTGGGCTGCATTAATTTATTTATGTAAAACACTTACATACCATCAATATATTATGAACTGTGAATCACTCTGAACTCGAAGTTTAGTCAAGGCACTACCGCTTATAACATACTCGCATCCATCCAACATCTTGCTGCAGATAGATTACAATTCGTCAATAGGCCAACTTAACCTAAAGAATAACTTACTTTGGAATGGCCGGCGCGCCCTCAGAATCGAGGGGACTGTGTATTACAACCAATAGGTCACTATTCCACTGAAATCTCAACTTTGGACATTTTGTGGGTTAGGTCCGTGTTCGGGGTAACTATTCAATTCGAGAACCTAGCGTAAGCAGAAATCTTACTAGAAGGGAATTTCTTGTCGGTTTTCCCTCAAGCGAAGTATTTCTTCCCTTCTTTAAACCTGTTATATAGGAAGAAGTACAATCGTAAAGAAATTTCACTCAATCTGAATCCGATTGTTAGATCAGAACGGAATCGAACGGATGACTATCTTCCAGGAGCGCACACTATTCGGAGCGCCGTCGTGTGAAGGCGAAATACATATTTCGTCCTCGCGAGAAAAGATCGCCCACGGGGAGCGACGTCGTCACAGAGCTAGATAAAAAAGCGCCCACGGCGGAAGTTTTTCATTGAAATTCCCTTGAAGAAAATCTCCTTCGCAGACGCAGTCGTGTTTCAACCAGAGGAGGACACAAATGGCAAAAGTTCGTTTCTCCTTAGATCTGCTGGGAGCACTGCCTGCGCAGGAGGCGAGCGCTGCAGCGGCGGACGCTGTTATTTAAGAGGATGACGTATCCGCGCGTGCCCATGCTGCTTTATGGAGACTCTCGCCCGCGCCTCCCGCGCTGTATACAATTGCAGCATTCATTCGTAAACATTATCCATTACACGTTACCTAAATTCTCAAAACGTGGGAGGCTCGGTTGGTTTTTCCTATCACAGTACATCACGATTTAAAACAAACTTCTCAAAATTGATTACGTCGTATAAATTCAGTCGAAATTGCATTATAGAACGAAAAGTAGAAGTATTTAAAGGCTTATTTATTCGGGCGTATATTCTTTTAAGTGTATGTTGGAGGACGATTTTTAAGACTTCCGCCGAGCATGTACACTTTGAGGTTCCATCCATCACGGTATACGGCAATATGAGACGTAAAATTTTTGCTCCCTCTGCAGATCAATATTTTCAGCAGAGATCTATCATCCTGGGTTGACATATCATGTTTGTTCCTGCAAAACGAAAATGTATCAGAAACGAGCCCACGTTTTATTTAATACAGGCGACCCGCCTTTCCATTCCACATTTATGTCAGAAAGAAGAAATTCCTTTATATGTTAAAACTCTACAATAAAGGTATATTACTGTCAGAAATGCAATATCAATAGCTTTTTTTCCACGATAAATTCTTTTTGTTCTTCAAGAAAAAAGAGAAAGAAAACGTTTGCATTATTACTGAATTTCAGCTAAATGCAATACCTGTACATGTAGAATTACACTGCAAACGTAAAAAAAAGAATTATAAAACTGCTACTGTTGAAATTACAAGCTAATTAATTCTCTTCGTTGAAAGATTTCCTTTTTCAATAAATTTCTCAGTACTCTGAGCTTTTCCTCTTGTCGCTTATTTTAAGACGAGCGCACCTCTCAAAGACTTTGAGGTACAGAGGACGTGCGCACGGCCGCCGGGACAGCTCAGAGGGAGCTGGGCCTCTCATAATGCCGCGCCTTGTCCAAATTTCCTGTAATTCGGCCGCCCGCCCGCCCGACGTCATCAGGCGACCCCAATAAAAGCAAACGCGTGGCAGCGGGAGCGAGAGGGGGGGCGGGGCGCGGGGGGAGGGGGGGGCTCTTGCGGAGACATAGGACGAGCGCTTGGCCTCTGAGGGGCAGCCCCGCATGAGTGATGAGCGACAGCCCTGGGCGGCGAGGAGCACTCCTACGGCCACTGCCAACACAGGGCAGGGGGCGATGGTTAAACCTCCCTTGAATATTAGGCACGAAAAAGGGAGGATTTAGGCACCTAAAATATAGTGCGATTTTTACACCTCTGCCTCGCAGTCCCTTATGGCCGTGATGGAATATCACAAGGCATTTCCTGTCTTTCTCGGTCCTGCCGCTAAATGTCGCATGATCACAAGCACTGCTTGATACGGTCGAGATCATTTCTAGGAAGAATTTCAATACTTTCTCTTTACCACGTAAGCACGCAGTAAGGAGAGAAAGTAAAAACTCATCAACCTATCAAACGAAGCCAACAAACACACCCAACAAACCTGACAAAATTCTGTTTCTTGATAGCAAAACTGAGAACGAATTATCTGTTAAGTCTGTGCAAGAACTTAAGTCCAGCGACCTCTCGGGTGGGCTGAGGTTTGTTGAACGGGTGTGAGGCGGCGGGACCTGGTGAGAAGCGGGTGAGCGGTGAGCGGTGAGCAAGAGCAGAAGGGGGCGGCGTCGCTGAGTGAAGCCCAGTGAAAGAAACGGAGCGTGCATTTCCCGGATGGACCGCGGAGTAAACTGCACTGGGGAAGCTAAGTCCACGAAGAGACGGGAGCCCAGCACACGTTGCCAATCACGTGGTTGTTGTGAGATTCACGGTGAACTAAACAGGTTTTGTACTATCAGATATTGTGTGAAAATCGTAATTAATTATACTAGCGTAACCGTGCGAGAACTCTCGCATGTTAAATCCCACCCTTTCCCTATCCATTTGTCTATCCTTTCCATAAAGGAGAGGAACTACTAATGTACTTACAGAATATCAAACAAAATAACAATGCAATTGATGTTTGAAACAAATTTTCAATTAAAGTTTATTCAACATTATAGAGAGACGTTCTTGAAACAATTCATACTTCTTTAAAAACAACATTTGAAGAAATGTTTCAATCCTCCTTGAGAGTTAGATTTTCGCTTTCCTTATAGTCAAATAATGAAAAGGTTTTTACTCTTGAGAAAGCCAAGTGAAGTAGTGCGAAAATACCGGATCGGGCAAGAACAGACCTACTCATTGCAATATTAACTTTCTTTGCTTTGTTATGAAGAACCAAGTGGGTTTTGGAGAGTCAGGATGCCAGCTTGCTGGGGTGAGAAAATTGAAAAATTATTTGTATACTAACAAGTATTGAATTATTTTCTGCGTCCTTACGTACCTCAAGAAAAACAATTCGGAGCCAAAAAATAATCAAACTAATGTTTTCACGTTTGAGTACTAAATACCATTTGTTAGCATTAGAAACAATTTAGTGGGCATTAGTCAGCCCACTTCGGTACATGGGAATGTTGCTCAAACGATGTTTGCATTTTTAATATCTTAACGAACCGACACCTTGAGTTTAATATCAAACGGTGTTTTATTTACAATATGAGTTTGCAGCTGCGCGTTGGTGTACATACTTCAAGATACCGCCAACATTTAAATCGTGCGTTTGGACTGCGATCGTGGGCAGTTGTCGGGTGACTTGCACTATACTTTCTATAATTTTAAATTTAGTTGTTTTTTAATTGATTCAGTAGTATTGTAGGCTAGCGCGTTTTGATTTTTGTTTTCCATTTATTTCAAGCTATTTTACTTGGCGAGAACTCTCGCATGTTAGACCCCACTCATCCCTACCCTTCTATTTTCATTCTAAGAGGGAAAGTAGTTAACGAAACGTGTTTATTTGTTTAAAATCTATAAAGGTAACTTGCAATGTACTAACACAATTACAAATAAAAATAAAAAACAATGAAATTAATGTGTAAAAGAAATTTTCAATAAATATTTATTCAGTATCATAGAGAATTTCTTGGAACAATTCCCAAAACTTACTTAAAGACATTTGAAATAATTATTCAATATTCCTTGTCAGTTAGGTTTTAGTTTTTTTTGTGAAAGTCACAAAAATATTAGCTTTTTACTTTTGAGAAAGCTACCTGTCTGAACCTGTAGACTTCAAAATTTCATCGAATGATAACGAAAATATTGGTACAGGTAAAACACAAATACAGTCTTCACTCTTCACTGTTCACCCACATCTCTCTACAACAGAGCAAATCTTGAATTAATGATTATGAAAATAAACCTCGTCAGACTGCACGAACTACGGTGTTAACAGAAAGCGTAAATAAAGATTGTCGAATCTAAGCCTTCTAAGCGTGTCGCCCCAAAAATTGCTACCAGCAGGAAGGGCTGAAATATTGAGGTGCCCTTGATAGTATTGAAGCGTGGAACCGAAATGTTAATTGAATGGATCAGGGAATGTCTCGTCTTGTAGATTATAATGTGAAAAACGTTTCTTTGAGGCCTTTGGCCTCAAGATGTTACTTTTTAAGGCTCTAAAACGCTTTGTTTATGAGTTATTTGCAGAAATAAGTTGACATGTGATGCGGGTTGCATTTTACATGAATATTTCGATGCGTTTTTTAAAGAAATCATCCATATTTTTAAAGTCAAAGTGGAATTCGTCAAATCTCCGTGAAATTCTCTTTCATTAGAGCCCTCATTTATAAAGATTGGCTGCGTGTGAGAGCCGGAACCCAAAGGTATACTACTGAAATAATACAGGAGACGATTACTGAAAGGGAAATTATATCGACTATTCCACTCGTGAAATTAAAACCAATAGGGTTTAACTATACATACAAAATTCCCCAATTAGGGCAGTGTATCTCAAAACTTTTATTCCTTTTTGTATCCGATTTTTCTGACCGCTTTCTCCCTACTGGCCAATCATAAACTGTGGATCATCTATCTTAGGAGGCGATATACATCGATCGTTATGTTGATGTCCAGTAAACAGCGTATGTACTATAACATAAACTCTCTGATTTTATCATAGATTTCAGTTATTTTCGATATTTGGCGCACTTTGGAACTCTGTTGGAGATAATTTCATTCCTGGAATGGTCCTTGGGTGGGAAATTAAATACCACTGGTTTTTTGGAAATAGATAAATCCCCAATCTCGCTTCGCGAGTCGGGGATTTATCGACAAGTTCCAAGGCGCTCGTGGTATTACCTATGAAAATATACACGTAATAGCTACAGAGACAGAAAAAACACAAAGTTCACGAGCTGCAGTTGATACTTTTAAGCATAAATTGCACAGATGAACAATTTGAAATAGATTCTTTCTCACGATCGAAGGCTGTAATTCAGTAAAAGCACCGTCGACTCCGCCTCGTTGACGTCTGCACGACGGAGAATTTTTGAGAATATACGAGAGAGAAAACACGAGTACGGCTAGGTCGAATTCAACCACAGTTAGGAGGAGAGGACTAACGGTCGTCCGGTGTGACGATAAATTTCCCGATGTTTCTCCGTTCAATACTAGGCGAATGCCGGAGAAGTACCTTAACATACGGGTCGTATAATCTCGCAGCCCGCGCAATCTTCCCTAATTGTCCCTAATCTTACCTTATACAAACACAAGCACCAACACACACACACGTGCACTACACTGTTACACAGGTCGGGAGAGCAGTTGGGAGCTAAGAGCTGGCCGTGGCTGGGGCGGTGCCCCGCAAGCGGAGAACCCGGAATGAGAAAAACCCGCAAGTGGACGAACGGTCAGCAGGGAAATAATGCTGCCACCTCGAAGCAAGTAACATGTATTACCCTCACTGTATTAACACCAAAAGGAATTGACGGGCCCAGAATCACCACTAACTTACTACTGACGTAAGGATCTTTTCAGAAGGTGCGACTCGGAAATCAGGGTTAGAGCCGCTTCCGAGAGCTCAAACGCGACGATCGCGTAGGCAGCCGATGGGTGACGGGGGCGGAGGTGGGGCGGAGGCGGGGGCGGAGGTGGGGGCGGAGGCGGAGGTGGGGTCGGAGGCGGAGGTGGGGACGGAGGCGGAGGTGAGGACGGAGGCGATGGCGGAGGCGATGGCGGAGGCGAGGGCGGAGGCGGAGACGGGAACGGAGGCGAAGGCGGGGGCGGAGGCGAGGCGAGGGTGGCGGTGAGGGCGGGACGGGGGCGGGGGTGAAGGAGGCGGCGGAGGCGCGGAGCGACGGAGCTAATATTAGAGCGCCGCGCCGCGGGACGACCTTCCGCTCGCGCCTCGCGCCGCGACGAGTGCTTCCGCCAGAAAACGACTTCGCTGCTGCGCGTAAACCTCCTCCCCCCCCGCCGCCGGTCGTCGACTCCGCAATTTCTGTCACTGGCGCGCGACGCAGCAGCGCCACTTCCGCGTGCGGCGCCCGCCCCCGCGTGGCTGGCGACCCGAACGCCGAATACGTTTGACTGACGCCTATAAAGTGCAGGGCAGTTAAAAGCGTATGCATGTATAACATGGAGAGAAAGTGTGTGTTCGGTTATGTGTCAATATGTGCGTGAACGTTCGTGTATAAGAACGTATAAGTATGTATGTGTGTACGTATGTATGTACGTACGTAGATGTATGTGTGAATGTGTGTATGTACGTGTACATTTTTAAAAGTATTATTGATGCTAACAGTTAGTTTTGCGTGGATCTCTAGAGGAAGCTAATGTATTGTTCCATCCTTTGATGTAGTTATTGTAGTAATAGTGGTAATTTCTTTTCTGCTATATTGTAAATTGTTTTTGAATTGTAAATGTAGCTGTATTGTAATGCTGTAAACTTATAGTTATCACCTGGCAATCAGCCAATTGCAGCCAAATAAATATTATTATTTCTAATTTACTTTCAGGAAAAATGCGATGGCCGGGTGGGATTTACTCGAAAACAGGCGATTAATAGCAAGATTGAACGCTTTGTAAAAACGTATAGCGGTCATCCAGCTTGGAAAGAAATTAATCGGCGGCTAAGTATTCCGACATGCATGAAGAGAGGGGATCATAGGCAAAAAATAAATTTAAGATCGCAGAGAACGAATGACACGAAAGTTTCTTTCATAAATCGAACGATAACGGAATGGAATAGATTGCCTGCAAAAGCCTTTGAACCCTTTCCTCGAAGTGTTCAACAATTTAAGAAATTAATTGAGGGTATGACTAAGTAAATGAGGGTGTTAACTAAGAATAGTAGGTTACATACCGATGCATAAGTATTGTACTGTGAAGTGAACTGCTGAGCAGAGAAATAATGAAGGAAGTGATTTAAGGGTTGTAGTGAAGTGTACTGCAGTGTTAGTGCAATGAGGTCTTAATTGTGCAAACACTCAGTGCGGAGTGACATTATAGAAATTCATTTTTCTTAATGTAAATAAGTGTTTTATGAATCAGTTTTTAAATTACTATTATTTTTGTTTTACCGTTGTTTTTATTATTATACAATTGTTTTTCTTGTTGTACCATTATTGCTTAATTTGAATATTCATTATATTACTTTACTTATGTAATTAGCTGCCTCCGGGTTATACCCAATTGCAGTGTAAATAAATTTATCTAATTTTATAATTCTGCTGTGTAGTTGAAGACACTACCAAAATCCCGTTTTCCTTTCAGCACGGTTTTTGCGTGAATTTTTCCAGATGTTACAACTAATTTTTACGAGAGGGCAAAAGCAAAACAACCTTGAAAATCATCGGTATGGCGGTGAAGAAAGATTAATCGAAAGCCCTCAATCAGCGAAACTCGTTTATTACTGCATCCAAAGCACTCAGAACTGTTGACAGAAATTTGTAATTGTACAGCTCAAGAAGTGGTATTAAAAGGCATGTTTTTTGACCGTTTTCCAAATTCAGAAAACGAATAACAGTGAAACAGTCTAGATGAAACGCATGGCCTCCTTTGAAGTGCCCTTATTTCCACAAATACCTTCCGTCCACCCGCTTTGGCCGCCGCCCCTTCGCAGAAGAGCCTCTCGCCCGCAGGCGCCACGTGCCGCACGACAGCCCGTGCATGGGGTGGGGGCGTAGGTGGGGGCGTGGGTGGTGGGTGTGGGTGGTGGGCATGGGGGCGTGGGTGGGGCGTTGGTGGGGTAGCGTGGGTGGGGGCGTGGGTGGGGGCGTGGGTGGGGGCGTGGGTGGGGGCGTGGGTGGGGGCGTGGGTGGGGGCGTGGGTGGGGGCGTGGGTGGGGCCGTGGGTGGGGGCGTGGGTGGGGAGCGTGGGTGGGGGCGTGGATGGGGCGTGGGTGGGACGCGTGGGTAGGGGACGTGGGTGGGGGCGTGGCGGGGTGGGGGCGTGGGTGGGGGCAAGTGTGGGGGCAGGGGTGGGGTGGTGTCGGGTGTGGTGGCGGGGCAGGTGTGAAAGCGGGGGCGAGGGTGAGGGCGGGAGTGGTGGCAAGGGTGTGGGAGGGTATGGGGGCGGGGGTGAAGGTGGGGGCGGGGGTGGGGGCGGGGGTGAGGGCGGCGCTGTGATGGTTTGATCGATTGTTCGTGATTCCGTGCGCGTCAACTACAGAGGTCATTAGTTCCGTAAGTGTAGTGCGTGTTTCTTCCTCGGGAGGTGGTGGTGATCGTTCCCCGCTGGATACCGAGATCCGGCGCCGACCTACAGTCGACTAACGGGGGTTTTCCCCCTCAACCAGGTATCTCCCACCACCGGGGCACCGCTCCAGCAGAGACAAGCTCTAAGTTCCCGACCAGTCTCCCGGCTTGTGTGGTAGTGTAGTGCATGTTAGTGTGTGTGTGTGTGTATGTGTGTGTGTGTGTGTATGTGTGTGTGCGTGTGTGTAAAGGGTGAGGATAGGAGAAGGAAGAGGAAGGAAAGAACCCCTACAGTCCGTGGCCAGTTTGTTGGGGTTCTGAACGGGTATTCGCGTATTGCTGATCGGAGAAACCACGGACAACCGATCAGAGCAGCCGGCCGCTAGAATTCTCCTCCAGACAGCGACTGAACTCGACCTAGCTGGAAAGCCACTGTCGAAAATCCTGCTGCCGTCGGGAGAGGACCTCCCGGTCAGAGGGACTGCAGTGGCATCAGTTGATGCACTGAGCCATCTCTCTCATCCCGGTCGGGAGTGGGGTGGGGAAGGGGCGGGGGCGGGAGTGGGGGCGTGCGCCGGAAGCGAAGGGCGAGCGACATCCGGCGCGCGCAGGAAACGTTGGCCCCCGCGCTGTGTGCGTGGCGTCTCGATTCCCGAAGAGGCCCCGAAACTCAATATTCAGCCGGGGACGCGCCACGTGCGGGGAAGTTGATGCAAGGAATCTAGGCTAACAGGAGGCAATTCAACGACATGCAATACCACGACAAGCAGCAAATGAATAGATACGAAATTTGTACAGGCTCTTCTTCAGAATTGTCGCTGTGTCCTGAAAAAAATGGTTAAAGATTAATACAATACAGATGCAGAAAATAAATAATTTAAATAATATGTAAGTAGACGCATCAGAATCATTATTATTAGTCTGTCGCTAAGAGCATATCGGATCCTAATACATTCTGCCAGAAGCCAGTTGCGGTGCGGCAGAGCCGGTTCCGAATAGATTCCCCCAAACGCAGTAAGATACAAAAAATCTAAAAGCTTTGTACTGTAGAAAAAATGCGAGAAAATTGAAGTATTTTATTACAAATTACATTAAAAATAATAGTCTTAAACAACGTGGTTTATTAAAAACAGTATCATTCTCCTCTTTCACAAGGAGTGGATATGAAGGAAGCTCAGGCAACGACAGATAGTTTGCTAGTAGTCGATAATTGGAGTATTGGCACGTAGTTGTGCTTTAAAGAATCCGTCTGTGACATTTTGAGTTGTCTAGTAAAGTAATAGTTCAAGGTTTCTGTATTTTAATAAAGTAAATGCTCAAGACATTATTTGAAATGCGTGCAAAAAATATACTACTGGAAATCATTTCACACAACTTCTTACAAACTGTTAAATATCTTAGTAGTTATAGAAGTGGCTATATTGGAGAACTTTTGGCCATTTCAATGAGAGATGAATGCGTTGAGGTAATCACAACCACAATATAAATTCGTTTTATTTGTTTATACATCTAAAACCTTAAAAGCAATGTAATGGCGGGAAAACTTTCATTGGGACAGCTTCTTCGGAAGTATTATGATTTGTTCCTTTTCATTTTGATTATCATATTTCTGTATTAACTTTCCCTGTATACCTTTATTTTTTGACAATCATGCGCATAGAAAAACAGTAATTTCATATGCAACGTTGTCCTCTATTAAAAAAACAACTGCATTCAAAATCGCTGTTTTTTCTAAGTACGCGATTGTTCAGAAATAAAGTACGGTTATATTTTTATATGTAATAATAAAAAATACTTGTATTGTGGTTGTGGTTACCCGACACAGTCATTTCTAATAGTGAAGCTAGTTTTATGCGAGGTTGCAATTACAGCTTTCTTTTTGGATGTGACGTAGTGCACCTGATGAATGCGATGACGTCAATGTTGTTCCAATAAAAACGTATTCACAGCACTGACTGTTGGGGTTTTGCATATATTTCCATGCATTTCTACAGATGTGAAAATTATTTCCAATCTGCCTCCCCCATTTACCCGGCAGAAGGGTATCCGACCACAGCCACCTCGACCCCGCGCCAGAGACCAGGGTTGCGAGACGGGACGGAATTCCGATTTTGGAGCTGGAAAACGACTCCCTCCCAGGACAAAAATCGACACGGCGGAATTGCAACAAAATATTTGCGGTTTTAGGCGGGTTTTCAGAATACGAAGAAATAAAAAAAACAGCCACAACGACTTTGACAATGAGTTTGATTTTTTTAAGTTTTTTACTTTATATATGATTTTTAATTAATCACTTGTTAATTAGATCAAATTTACATTGAGAAGCGATTATGGTCATTTGCAGACGTCACAGCATCTTTATCATACACATGAGTAGAAAATATATCACATAGAGAGTTCTTGCAGTTAATTTTAGAACACCGCATTTAAAATTAGTCATCTTTTGGAAATTTAGTGACACTGATAGCATTTACCTTCAAGCCGTACGGAATAAACAGGCTTATGTAAGCATTTCTGAGGTAATCTTTTGCAGAGTGGATATTTAAGAGGAGAAAGGAGAGTGAAAATGGGGAAATTGTTTTATCCCTCAACGTATTTCTCCCATCTGCTGCAATCATTAGTGAAAACTAATCTCTAAATATTAAGATACAACTTATGATTACAAAAACTATAACTTTTTACATAAATTATTAATTCCAATGTTCACAAACAAAAAAATAACACTAATCAAGTATTTCATAGAGTCACTAACTGAAAAAACCCTTCAAATACGTATTATTTTAATGCAAATTGAAATTTCCAAGTTGTTTTTTGCGAGTTTTCCAAGATTTCCGAGTTTGCCAAGTTGAATTTTTCATATAAGGCGGTTTTGGGCGCATTTACAGCCATCTAACGGCGGACGTTTGAGCGAAGCGTGTGGCAACCCTGTCTGAGACGGCGGCCTCAGAGGTGAGCGCCTTTGGACCTGAGGAAGTGCCGCGGCGGCGAACAAGGCCATTCAACACCCGTACAACGTGTTATTTTTGATTGATTGAATTGACTTATTTTACGTGGCGAGACTCAGGCCATGAGGCCTGGTCTTCCGTCTGACCACGCAAATTTCGTAACGCTCCCTTCACCAATTAGTGGAGCAAGAAGGTATTCCATGAGCGACGAAACAGGCGATTTTGAATTTAGCTCAAAGGCGTCATTAATGCTTGAGGATCTTTTACATGCAGTAAATCTACTAACAAGGGACAGCCGGCTTTACTCCCCCCCACTCACGGCTTCGATTGGGTTTGAACCCGCGAACTTGGGTGTAACAGTCAGGTGCGCTAACCGTTACCCCATCGCCGCTACCAGGGCCTTGCAACTCTCCTTCAAAACCGGGAACAAAGTTTGAGGGTGCAACTATAGGAGGCATTACTGTCGCCGGGTACAGCTGCAGATTAGACCCGCCAATTTCCGCACATAAAAATTTGCTAACATGTGAGAAATACGAAAACTGTCATCTAAATGTTAAGTTTATTCATAATATAAACGTATAAGACACTGCCGGAGAAAGCGTAAACGTCGACGCTCTCTTTTGAAATATTACGCGCCTGCTTGCATCTCGCGAACCTACGAAGCAGCCACGCACGTTTGATGTATCGTTGGCAGCAGTTGGTATTCAGTAGGGTGTTGGTCCACCCTTAGCCTTGACGACAGCTTCCACTCTCGCAGCCATACTTTCAATCAGGTGCCGGAAGGTTTCTTGGGGTGTGGTAGCCCATTCTTCGCAGAGCGCTGCAATGAGGAGAGGTGTCGATGTAGGTCGGTGAGGCCTGGCACGAAGTCGGCGTTCCAAAACATCCCAAAGGTGTTCGATAGGATTCAAGTGAGGAGTCTGTGCAGGCCAGTCCATTACAGGGATGTTATTGTCGTGTAACCACACCGCCACAGGCCGTGCAGTATGAACAGGTGCTCGATCGTGTTGGAAGATGCAATCGCCGTCCCCGCATTGCTCTTCAACAGTGGAAAGCAAGAAGGTGTTTAAAACATCAACGTAGGCCTGTGCCGTGATAGTGCCACGCAAAACAGCAAGGGGTGCAAGCCCCGTCCATGAGAAACACGACCACCCCACAACACCACCGCCTCCGTGTCCGGATACCGTTGATCACATAGTGATGACGAGAGCAGCTCCCTGCAGCTTTGTCGCTGGCGGCGCGGCGCGGCAGGCAGTGGCCTGTGAGCGCCGGTCGCGTGCACGGCCAGTGGTGCGCGTGAGCGAGCGCCCGCACGGCCCGATGGCGCCGGCGTTTGAGGCGCGCGGCCCGCCCGCCACTCCCACGCACTGCCTTGCGGCTGCCCCAATTCCCCACTGCACCCGCTCAACCTGCCTCTTCTTTTACATCCGACGGTTGGGGCAGATTGTAACGTCGCACTCTGCCAACACTTTTTCTTGTTGCATCTGCCGTTACAATTACTGGAGCTACTTATTTTTTTTAAGTAGTAACACTTCAATTCTCATATTTTTAGTTTCTATTTAAATTTCTTGTACAATGTACTTCAATATATTGTACCTTCTCACTTTGTACAACTAGAACTTACACATTTCTTTAGAGGAACACGTTTTACGTTCAATTCTCTCTTGTAACTTTCGTCTATATCATCAATCTATCGGTTCCCAACCTAATTCTCATTAAAAGCTAAGTACATCACGTGTTACTTGTTTACCATTAACAATGTGAAATTGTAAATAAATATCGGGAATGTATGAAACGTTACACAGATGTCATGGCAACTATTTTTTTCCTAAAGAAATGTTATCGGATCGCAAAATTTCGTTTCTATCTTGAAAGAAATGCTGCAGTAGTGTGTGTTTACATCAACAGATGAGTCTGCAAGTGTCTCTATTAGCACTGAGAGCAACTTGAAATCATTTGTCCGTCTACCGCCGTGCGAGGTGAATGTAACATGTTGCCAACAGCGCTCTTACTGCAAGAGAGCCGTTCACCATGAAAGGAATGCCCGAGAATGTCACAGGGAATTGGTGGAAGCTCATGGAATAATGCCCTCCCGAACCGGACAGCCGCGAGATGCGCAGGAGAGTTTATGCAAAGATGCGCAGCAACCAGTGATCAGCAACGCACGTCACGACCTGTGAGTCAGCGGATCAACGTGATGTGCGATAATTGAGCATCTACCTAATCAGGCCTTTAGAACGGTTATGTAATATTTTCGAATTTGTGTAGTCGTATTCGCTAAAATGCTTTAAAACATGAAACGAGTACGGTCATTTCAAATACCTTAATAAATACGATAAATTCAATTTTTGTGTGTTGATAAATGTTCAAGCACTTAGTTTATACCTTGTCCTTTCATGTGCATCTTTGAAATTTTCCACCCCTACTCATATTCTCACAAAAATAGTTGCCATGATTTCTACCCCAACCATCGTATATAAATATTGATATTCGTATGTATATAGGAGGTGAACTCCGATATCAGGCGACCGATGTCCACGGAAGTTGGCACTTCCATGTGTTTTTTTACCCAGAAGGTTTATGTGCTGTTAATTATGTCGTAACTTCTCTACATGACGCTGTAGAACAAAAATAAATACTCACGTCAAATGCAACCTGCAACACTCGGCAGCATTTTGAATTTATATCGCTAAATAACTTCTAAACGAACCGTGCTAGGGCATTAGAAACTAAAATGTTGAGGCCGGAGGCCTCAAAAAGTCTTCCTCACGCCGTAATATACAGGTTGAGACCTTCATCAACATTCTATTACATTTTTGCTGGTACGGCGCTTCCCGATATTACCTCACCTGCTCAGAGACGTGCAGAATCTGCAAGTAAATGTGAATGAGAGGAACAGAGAGAGGCAGAGACAGAGCCACACAGAGACAGTCAGACAGACAGGGACAGAGAGAAACGGAGAGACAAAGAGAAAGAGAGAGGGGGATGGAGAGAGAGAGAAGGGCAGATGCAAGGGGAAAGAGGGAGGTGAAGGGCAGAACAACGTCCGTCAGTTTCCGCTAGTACCTTCTATAGTTGCCTACCACCTTCGTATTAACAGAAAGTATTGGCCCACTGCCCTCGGTGCAATTCGTCCAGAGGGCGCAACACTCAACAACGGTTGCGGGAAAATTTTCTTCACAATTTTGTTTTCTGAATACATTACGGGCGTTGTTTCCTAACGGCACAAAATCATACAAATATTCGGTTTGTCAATGGTTTTGGATAAATGTCCTTGACAATTCTGATTTCAGAATAAACTTCGGGTGTTATTTCCCATCTGACAAAAAATCGTATTCATATTTGGTTTCCCAATAGTTCAGCCGCTACTTTATAGAGATTATTTCATTCTTATCTTGATTTCATCCTTATTCTATACAAACAGCTGGCAAAGTATCACTTGGTGGACTTATTGTTCCCTTTGTTTCATTAAAAACGTACTACATTTGACAAAAATATTTTTTCAATATTTTACCCTATTTTTAAAATGTTTCTTTTCATATACTTTATTTACCATTTATTATGTTTTCATAGATGCGAATTGAAAATATTGTAAATACTACAATTTTCTTTTTTTTTTAAGTCTGAAAGAATTTTATAGCGAAAGGAAATGACGAAATAATGTTTCGAAAATGCGGCAACCCACAAGTCGTAAAAATTCCGCGTGGACTCTCAGCAAGGAACTGTCGCGAGTAAAATCCTTCACAGCTGGCTCCGCCGCTCGCCTTCGCCAAGACAGCTGCTCCGTCACCTCCCCCGCCCCCGCCCCCCGTCTCCGCCCGCGCGTAAAAACTGCGTCCCCGGAGACGCGGTCGCGGCAGACGTCTTCCTCGAGGTGCAACGGCGGCAGGGGAGCGTCATCAATGTTTTCAAAACAGCCATTTTTTTAGAAACAGATGTTTTTAACATCGATTCATTAAAACCAATATTTTTAACATCGATATTTCGTGGTCAATGATTTTAAATATTGCTTAATTATTGTCTGTATTATTTTTTTAATAAATGTTTCCTTTAAATTTTTAGACAGTTTATACAAAGAAAATAAAACAAAAACTTCAAGTACAAAAAAAAATTAAAATTTTATATAAAATCAATAATAAATTATTTCAATTTTTAGACAGTTTATACAAAGAAAATAAAAACTTTAAACTGATTCTCTAAAAATTGAAAGGAATCATTTATACAAATATTTTAAAAAATCATTGATTTTACGTTTTGATGATTTGTTTTTGAATGAAAAATTCCCATGATTACAATTTTATCGAAGTTTAAATATGAAATAATAACTGATAGTACCATTGTCAGTTTTTGTGTTTTGTGAACGAAACGAACATAGTTTTGCTGCATTTATGGCACAGACTATCTCTCACACGAGAAGATCCCGATACCGTCCTAGCATTTCCTAAGTCTTCCCTCTTTTTCGCACACGCAGAGGCGCATGCGCAGTGGGCGTAGGCCTTCCCGCTTCCTTCCCCGTACCCTTCTGCTGCGAACGGGCGACTGACCCCTTCAGATAACCCTGGAAACGCAGATATAGTTTTGTCCGCTGTTTTTATTATTTTTTAACTTCGTTTTCAGTTAAATATTAATTAATAAACACAGCCACAGTCAGATTCAATTTTGTTATACATGAATTTAATGTTATAGGCTACTAAACCACTTTTAAAACATCGATGGTTTTCGACTGATGTATTATTAATTTTGAACATTTAATTTTGATCTTTTAATTTTGAACATCGATGTTTTCTTATCGACATCATTATCGATTTTCTTAAGACGCTTCTCTATTATTCTGCAAAATATTTTTTGCGAAAAGGTATTTTTCTAGTGTCAAACGGTATCCGAAAACCATTGAAGCCTAACTAGAGTTTTAAGGATGAATTTGAATAGGCTACTTTCCCTTCCTGAAAAAATATATTTCCTGGGGGTACGCCACTTTCGAAAAAGGTCTTCAATTGTGACATTATTAGCCAACTAATGATGTGAGCAAAACATATACACATGATTTGATAGATATTAATGATGTAATTAATCACTAAGAAACAAAGGCAAATCACATTATCTGAAAACCCAGATCACAAACATACTCGTAATTTTTTTACGTAAAAAATAATAATATTATAAAACCTGACTCAAATCTACGTTAAGTGAGTGAAGGAGATCAAACTAATTTATGTACGAGATGTTCTTTGACGCCCTTTTAACATGCATAGCATATTCAGACCACCAGCCGTGAAAATTAATTGTTCCCCACATGATTGATATTTCGTGATTTCGTCGCCCCGATCGTAGATCTCAGAGAAAAGGCGTGCTGCCCTGCTGAAAGTTATAATTACGTAAAAGGCAAATGACACTCGCAAAATCGACGAACTTCTGAGTCTCTATCTGCCCCATTTCACCTTCGCCTTGATAAAAGACGCGCTCAGAGTCTAACAATAACTCTTTCTCTGTAAGCGATGAGAAACACTCAATCACAGTATTGTACTGCTGAAACCAGAAAAGATTTTATCCGTAGGATCTGAGAAGTAGATTTTTCTTTCGCCAGACTCGCTGTGATCTCCGAGAGGTTTTTTGAATCGACTGTTTACACTCCGTCTCGACTGCAGCCGCGGGCGCAAACATCTCAATACACACAGATCCGGATCGCTTGGAGAATCCACTTCCCCAGGCACCTTTCCCGCAAATCCTAGGCTGAAGACAGCGGCGCGCGCAGCGGCGAGATGCCAAAACAGCTCAGACGGAACCTCGAGTAAACAAAAATACCAACGTAAGACGTTTTACAAATTGAAGAGGGTAAAGTTAATCTTGTGGTTTGGGAAACTACTTCTATTAAACGATATCTTTTTGTCAGACATGCGTAAATACCAGTGGCGTCTCCTGGCTAGTAGATGTGGGGATGCGATCATGATATTACAGATTGTACGCATAATTCCAAATATTTAAAGTCTGCGTCATTCTACTTTACTCTGAAGTATTTTAGAAGTGTATGTTGCAAATTAGACACATTCCGAATCTTCCTTGAAAATCATCATTTTCTCATTGCATGCATTAACTTACATCAACAAAACAATAAAACTAAAAATATAACCACAAAAAAGTACATACCTAATTTTTGAACTCGAGATCTACTCGCGTTGTCTTGGTTGTCCATCACTACCTACCTTAAGTTTTTCGGAATAGGAGAAAGAACTGCACGGAATTTCACGAATCCTGTCTATGACACAATGAAACGTTTCACTACTGTTCCCTGCCACAAATAACACCCATTACCACAAATGAACTGGATGAGCTCGGCATGTCGCACACACACACGCAAGTTTTATTCTTTCGCGTTACAATTTCGAATTCACGATTCTCTTTAACATATCACCAACTAGGCAAAGTAGACTATTATTATGACGAACGGAATAACATCGCGCGCACCGTTTCAAGTTCACGCATTGTCTGTCATACCATTTCCTTACATGATGGGAGTGATCTTGTTTTGTCAGGCCTGCTAACACACATCGAGTTGTACTGAATTAAGTTGAAATGTGCTGAAGCATAGTTGGCAGACTTGCTTGACTTGTGAAGAAAGACCGTCGTGCCGTCTGCCCCCCGCTCCGCGCTTCAGGGTCACAATAGTGGCATATGACTTCTGGGATTTCCAGGCGTGCTGCCGAATTGACTGCATCAGAGGAGGGGGTATGGAAGGTTATTGGGAGGGGATACACGAACGCCAATGAGAAGCCTTTGATGTGAGAAGCTATGTCACATCTCCGCAGTCGAAACCACCCAGCTTGCACACAGTGCATGGCCGTGAGTTCAATGACCTCGCCATCGAAGTGAGGTCGTACAAGGGATGTTATTCGGCCCGTCACATCCAGCGAGGGGTCTTACGCCTATTGGACCGCGCACGTAAATGGCGGGATGGATTAGAGAAACAGAGGGAGATACTTAACAGAAGTAAATAAAATACTTTACTAAAAATATTTTTAAGCGATGGAAAACTAGGGGATGTAACACATCACTCGCATACATTGAGCCTACGCCACTGGTAAATACCAATAGTGAGATCAAGTAACTTTACTTACTACAAACTTTTTATTGATTGTTTTCTATTATCAGTTTCTTAGTCACGATAAATTATTTTAAGGTATTTCAGCATTAAAAATTAATTAACTTAAAAATTAACAAATTATATCAATAAGTTTGAGAAAATTGATTTATTTGTCAATATAAAAGTTATTATACACAATAAATTTCAAATGATATTTCAAATAACATTGAACGAGACGGGCGAAAACTTTTGACATTTACCCTCAGAAATACATATTTTAGTATATCAATGAGTCATTGTTAATGTGTCATTTCCAAGAACTAAATACCCTACTAAAGTTGAATGTGTAAGATATTTACTTCAAAATGTTACGATTTGAAACGAACCTCTGACGCAACTCAACCAGGCCTGAGACCAGTATTGTCAAGGTTGCTGCCATGAGCTGGAGTTCGCGACACGAGTGCCACGACGAAATCGCCCCTCCTCGCAGTTCGTCACCCCGCCACCAGAGACGACACCGTCACTATTGTAAAACGGCGGGGTTACTACTAATAGTTTCCTTTCCCGACGCTAGTGTCGCAGAGAAGCTCGTGGCATGCTACGGTGTCACGACGCGTGCCATTGCCACCTTGACAGCACCTTGACCTTGACAGCACTGCCTTAGACTTTACACTTGACATAGCGCTGTCACCAATTGCCCGAGAGCCTTTCCAGATAATCAGCGCCTAACAGCGTGTATACTCCGATTTTTCTAACTTCGCCCCTGAAGGCCCGTCTTCAGAATGGAACATGTCACGGTATTTTGCGACGTTCTCAGACTTGCCGTCAGGTATCGCCTGATCGCGACCTTATCAAGCGGTGCTTGATATTATGCGACGTTTAGTGGCACAACGGAGCAAGTCGCGAAATGCCGTGTGATATTCCATCGCGGCCATAGGGGCTCGAGGGGCAGAGCTAGAAAAATCGCAGTACCGACTATGCAAACACAACGGAGCCTTCGCGACAGGCATTTTTTCGCCTCTGCCGCCATCACTCCCCCCGCCGACAAACCACCAAGCCATCGCCGCCGCCACCCATTACTGCCGGCGCCGGAAAAACAGCCCGTTTCGCGTTCATTAGCTGAAAATTGGGCGTAAAGCTGCCAGCTCGTGTTTCATCAAACTCGGGAATCCAATTGGCGCCGAAAGAATAAACATATCGTGCAACGCTGCAAATTGAAAATTCTCTTATTTTCGTCGGAATAACAAAAAAAGGGAAGAGCAATTTTAGAGCGAATTGTGGCGTAAAAACGCAGTGACCGAGCTTTGATTAACGCCGCGTGATGGCGGTGGGCGAGGCGCATCGGCGCCCCGCACCAACCGCGCGCCATTAGCACCACGCGCCAACACTAGGCGCGCTTTCATTGATTCCGGGCGCGTCAACTACTCAGGTCATTAGTCCCATAAGTGTAGTGCGTGTTTTTTCTCGGGAGGAGGCGATGATCTTTTCCCCGCTGGATGGCGAGATCTGGCGTCGACCTACCGTCGACTAAGCGGGGTTTCCCCTCAACCAGATATCTCTCACTAGCGGGGCAGCGCCCCAGCTGGGACAAGCTGTAAGCTCCCGACCGGTCTCCCGGCATGTGTGGTAGTGTAGTGCATGTTAGTGTAAGTGTGTATGTGTAAGAAGAGAGGAGAGGACAAGGAAGAGGAAGGAAAGACCGCGCGCAGTCCGTGGCCCGTTTGTTAGGGTACTGCTCCGGCATTCGCCTGGTGTTGGTCGGAGAAACCACGGAAAACTACCGATCAGAGCAGCCGGCCGCTAGAAATCTCCTCCAGACAGCGACTGAATTCGACCTAGCTGACGGGCCAGTGTCGAAAATCCTGCCGCCGTGGGGGGTGTAACCTAGGACCTCCCGGACAGAGGGACTGCAGTTGATGCACTGAGCTATCTCTCCCGGTACGAAGCGCGCACCATCGGGGCCCTCGGCCTCATTGTCTACAAACATCCGTTGATGTATCGATTGGAGGACGTTGGGAATGTGGCGGAAAATTCGCTCTAATCAAAGTTACAGTGAAAACCTTGTCGGAAACTTCCGAAGATTATGCGCACGCAACGCGAAACTCGCGTCATAGCCCCACCCACCGACGGCGACGGCGTGCAGCGCTTCTGTATCTCAGCGCTCCCCAATGCATGTGGGTGCAATACATCTCCGTTAGCTAATATGATCATTGCACTTTCGTAAGTAACGTGAAATGTCAGTTATTATACCACTGTTTCCGCCCGAACGCCTCAATAGTAATTATGTAAATGTAAATATTTAAGTAGTCAGGCGGAAGAGCGGGTCTTACGACCTGAGCCTCGACAGAAATAAAGACATTATTATTATTATTATTATTATTATTATTATTATTATTATTATTATTATTAATATATGTGGGCCGCAGAACTCTATTGAAGGATTGAAGTCAGGAGAACTTCAATCGTCAAGGTCAACGATGTATTGTGAAAAAGAAAATCAGTGGGTTAAGATACCTTGACGATGACTCTCTAAAGAAAGAGAAAATACATGAAATGAAAGTCCTAAATCGAACAATCGTGTAACCGAATCAAAAATATTTTTTTAAAACATCATTGATTGTCCTCTATCTAAATGTTCGGCAACAATATTCAGAGCTTGTTAAATTTCCACTGAGACATTTGACGGTGTTCTCGACCGCTTATCTCTGTGAAGGCTTTATCTCAACTATACTCAAAAAAATTTAAACTTAAAATTTCGGTGACATCAATTAAAAATTGTATTACTCTTTGACATATTTGCATACGAATGTAGAAGAATGAAAACAGAAAGAGTGACCTTAATTAGTACTGTAAACATGCGTCGTTGTCATCATGCCAGAGAAAGCCAAGCAAGATTTATGCAATTACCGCATGGAAGACATTCGGAGGTAATACCACGAGGAAGACATTCGGAGGCAATACCATGCTTTGGAAATTGTCGATAAATCCCCGACCCCCGAAGCAAGGGGTAATTTATCTGAGAATTTCGAAAGCATGAGTGGTATTTAATAGGACTAGTCCACGAATGAAATTATGCCATCAGTTTCAAACTGGGCCAAATATTGAAAACATGTTAAAATGAATGAGGTTATGTTACAGTACATATGCGGTTTATTGGGCATCGACATAGCGATCGATGTATACCGCCTCCTAAGATAGATTAGTTTATGATTGGCCAGGAGGGAGAAGTGGTAAGAAAAACGGGATAGAAAAAGCGATAAACTTTTTGAGATACTCCGCCCTGATTGGGGCATTTAGTATGTATAGTTAAACACTATCGGTTTTAATTTCACAAGTGGAATAGTCACATTAATCTGGTACCTTATGAATGGTACCTTAAAATGTATCATTCCATTCCAGACGTTTTTACTTCCTCTCCCGGTCACATTACCGGACGCATCTTATTTTTCTCTTTCAGTTTCTGATCACTTTAGAAATAAGTAATATAAATGATAAATTCATTAAAAATAATTTCATTTCTCCATAACCTGCGTAAAACAGGACATTGCAAACAGGATTCAACTTTTAGAAACATACTTTATTCTGTGTATTTAAGAAACGTTTATCGTCATGAAATTACTCTCATTTGAATTATTCAGGATTTTGAGAATTGCTGAGTCTTAGGAAAAAGGCATTGTGAGTATGAATTGCGCTTTGGTAGACTTTACGTCCTGGCAAACCCTTTGTGAATGACTCTTTAGTGCCTTCGAGAAACCTTTGAGAAAACGGACTTTACCTTCTATTAATTCGATACTCTTTCCACCAAATTTAAATGAAATAATCTCTTAGCTGAATACTTCAAACGAGAACGAGGTGTTGAAAAGAAAGCCTCGGCGGTTGAATGCATAAAAAAAACAGAAGACAGAACACACAAGAAACACTTTGTATAATGGAATCTGTAATTTATCAAATAATCCGAGCCCTTGCACAACAGAAAAACAAAGGGCCTGAGGAGACAGAACGCTAAGACAAACTAGTGGAGCTATAACAGCACATACTTTCTCGCGTTATTGGAAACAGCTACATAAATTGAAATATTGCAATTTTCGAACAAAATGAGTAATACTCGAAAATGGGACTAGCGCCATATTTCTTATGGTCTCTTACTACATGTGTGGAGAAAATTTAAAGAAAAAGTTTGGAGCGGTTTTTGAGAAAAAAAAATCGTACATTTATTGGCGCAAGTTACGCAAAAACTACTAACTTTTTCAAAAAATTGTACATTATATCTTTTTTAAAGAGCTAATTTTGTACAACGCACTTTGTACGGAGCAAAAATCTCTATCTTCGGTTTCAAATTCCAGGGGCCCCGACATCATATCGATTGGGGAAAATCAATTTTGGAGAAAAGCGGCTGAACGGTTTATGCGCTAGCATTATGCAGACACAGAAACAGATATACAGACAGACAGACGGACGGACCGACAGACTTTTGCTGTCAATCGATTTTTCGATACGAAGGACACACAGAACATGGATTCTGGCTACACCACATGTTAGTGGACGTTTTTTTCTATATTTAGCAACTGGATTTATTCACTTTTTCGTTACCAGGGCCCGGCAATAAGAGTTTTTGTGTCGAAAATTCGCCGTTTTCCGGCGCACGATTACAATACTTTCTCTTCTTACGTCAGTAAGTGCGAGAAAGTAAAAAACCAGGTTGGCAGATTTCTTTGGAAAGGCCACGGGTTCAAATCCCAGTTTGGATGCTGGCTTGTGCGTTGTAGCACAGTGGGGCTTTCGCAACGACCATTTATCACCTCTATCCCCTTAACATCATTTCAGACCGATTTAGATGGCATATGGGTTAGAGCACTTGCGCTCAAGTTACATACGGGATGTGAGTTTGATTTTTGTGGGCATAGCCGTTCTCGGTGTGGCATGGTATACATGGCATGGTGTACATTCCTAGCACACCATCTACCATACTTAATCGTAGAATTCTATCCTTCCCCTTCCCCGAAAGGTTTGTGTGAGCGGAGTTAAGACAGTTTGCACGATGTAAGAGCTATGCCGTGTCACCGACATGAAAGTGAATTCTGGTTCCCCTTCTCTAGCACAGGACTAAGCGCTAAAGGCTCACGAGCACTGATAATGCAATTATTTACAAAGGTAAGTCAAGTAGTACTTTTACTTTCATTCCAATCGCCTGTGGGTTCATTGTACAGATTTGGACATTTAAGATGACATACAAGTAGTAGTTGTAGTTTTCTTTTCTTATAGCACGTTTCAGCGGTTTCACCTAATGTTCGCTTGAGTAGTTGCGACGTTAACATGGCTGCATCATGCTCCTTTTTCACAAAAAAGTTTTCAAAATTCACTTTTTGTGAACTGAACATGCATCAAAAGCTCAAATGCGTAGAAGACTTTCAGCTCAATGAGGTTGCAAAGTTTTTTTTTTTTGGCGAAGAGTTTATTACTGAAGTGAAGCATTCACAAGCAAACAAGCATACACGATGGGCAATTAATAAGAAATCGAACCTCATCTTTCTCCCAATATTGAGCAAGTCCGTGCACGGATTCTGAATAACCAATGAGTGAACATTGATGAACTGGCAAACCGTTTTGCACGTTAGTCAGGGTTTGCCAATGAATCGCCTAAATGGATTGCTGAAAGAATTTTTTTTTTGCAAGTGAACGTGCATCCACCTACCGCCGCCCAAGCTCTTCAAAACTTCATATAGATTGATTGTTAGTAATTCCGGTAGCGTTAACTACTGAGGTCATTAGTCCCTTAAGTGTGGGGCATGTTTTATCGCGGGAGGTGGCGGGGTGATCTTCCCCCGCTGGGTGGCGAGACCCAGCGCCAACCTACCGTCGACTTGCGGGGTTTTCCCCAACCAGGTATCTCCCACCAGCGGGGCACCGTCCCAACTGGGACAAGCTCTAAGCTCCCGACCTTTCTCCCGGCATGTGTAGAAGTGTATGTTAGTGTAAGGGGCGAGGATAGGACAAGGATGAGGAAGAAAAGTTAGCGCGCGGTCCGTGGCCCGTTTGTTAGGGTACTGCTCCGGCATTCGCCTGGTGTTGATCGCAGAAACCACGGAAAACTACCGATCAGAGCAGCCGGCCGCTAGAATTCTCCTCCAGACAGCGACTGAACTTGACATAGCTGTGTACCTAGTGTGGAAAATCCTGCCGCCGTCGGGAGAGAACCTGAACCTCCCGGTCAGAGGGACTGCAGTGACATCAGTTGATGCACTGAGCCATCTCTCCCGGTACTTGTACTTAGAGGTGCCGGAGATCCCAGATACAGTTCCATTCTTGACTCTCTAATCTTCTTGTCCTAAATCGGTTTGAGTCACTGATATATGCTTTAAGAGGGTGAATATTTGCTTTCTACCTGCAACTGAGGAAGCAGCAATACATACATTGCATGACCTTGAATAGAAAATCTTTTTTTCTGAGGGAATTGGAAAGGTGATGTTATAATGGATCAAGTACATTGAAAAGCTTGGTGACCTTAAAAATGACCTCTTTGTAAATTTTGTACTGTAGTATATTAACATTCATTATAAACGTTGAGAACACTACCCTCCTAATATGTACTTAGACGCTCATTTTCTCATAAGTCAAGATAGGCAACCGGTACTACGGCAGATGAGGCTGAAGAAAACAATCTATTCCAGGACCTCGTATCTAAAAGTAAAAGACTTAAACTTGAAGCACATCAACAACAGGAACGACATGACTTTAACCTTGCAGACGCACTCGCAACGAGTCATTACGTAGCCATCTTGTGTAACTTAACAAGCGCAAACAGGTAGCTTTGTAGCGGAGTATTTCTTCTCCACTTCCTTCCTTTAGGCTGCCTGCCCTTCGCTTCCTGGGAACCGCAAAGAAGACGGAAGCAGCACTTTCATCAGCGACTTCCATTTCAGCTAATGAAACAAGTTGGCTGCCTCGCCGCCTCCACCCGCGCGGCGCCCCATGCCGCCCCGCCCCTCTCCCCCTCCCCCTCCCGCCGTCTCCTGGCCCGCCGCCACCTCTCTCCGCCGACCGAGAGTCTCTGGCGCGACGTCTCCTCTCCCAAGGCGACCTCTACCTTGTTCCGCGTGCGCCTCCGCCGCCACCTCGCACCCCCCCCCGCGCCGCGTCGGTCACTGGCTCCCGTCACCGCCCGCGCCTGCGCCCTCCGGGGATCAGGCGCGCTGATACCCGCGAAGGGCTCGCTCGGAATTCACGTCTCCCGGCGCGGCGCCCGCCCCGCACCCTCCGCCCAGCCGCACCTTTCAACCCCCCCACTCCTCCTCCCTTTCCCATCCCTCCTTGCCAACCCTCCCTATTCCCCGCCTCCCCATCCCCTATCCCCGCCGCACCCCCTCATCACCATCCGTCCTTCCCCACCCCTCCCCTCCTTCTCAGCCGACTCCTCCTCCGCCGCCATACTCCTCCCTTCCCCTCACCCTCTCCCCGCCCTCCCCTCTCCCTGCCGCACCCCGTTCCACTCACCCGCCCTTCTTCCATCCCCGTAGTTCCCCACATCTCCTCTCCTCCTCAGCTCACCCCTCGGGTCTCCAGACTTCTTCCCGCCCCTCACCCCCTCATCGCCCCGTGCCATCCCCCCCATCCACACTTCCCCTTCCTATCCTTCTCCTTTTCCCCCCACCCCTGATCTCCCGCTCGCTCAACCCTTCCCTCCTCCGCCGGCAGACTTCTCTCTGCGCCTTCCCTCGCCGCACCACAGTCCATCAGCCCCGCCCTTCCTCTTCCCTCCCCGTCCTTCCCAACCCCACTCTCCTCCTCCTCTACCCTCTCCTCCACCGCTCGCCAGACCCTTCCGTACCCCTCCCCCGGTCGCACCGCGCTCCATCCGCGCACCTTGCGGACGCCGAGGGCCTGCGAAGGCGCGGAGCCAATGGGGGCCGTTGAAACTACCTGTTTCTGCACAACTACGTCCTTCAACACAACCACGCAAAATGAATATTTAAAGAGTAACGCGCACTGCTCAAGAATAGCAACTAAAATACTCTCTTATAACTTACATAAAATAGTTTATCAAAACCAATCTTCATTAATGCCGTAGCAGGGCCGTAGCAGCCTCGGTTCGAATCACGGGTTCGAATCACGCCTGGGGTATGGATGCTTCTGTGTGTGAGTGTCAAGAGTTCCCCCTACTGTTCATACAGTTAAAACAATCACAGTGGTCGCGATATAACGAAGTTGTTAAAAAGCGACCTAAAGAAACAACAAAAAACAAAAAAGATCTTCATGAATACTGCTGTAACATAGTATATTTATACAGTGCAAAAATAGTTTACATACCAAAAAACCTTCTTGTTCCATAATACAACACGGATACAGTAACTGTTTTATGGCGGTTGGACTGTTCTTGGAATTTGGTTGTAGCGTGACGACAGCTATCTCGTACGCAGTGACGCACTGAGTATGACAATTTGGTCGGAATTGGCGGAATACTGTACGAGAATTCGCGGAATAACATACGCAGTATTTGTATTTTTAAGTTAAAATAGAAACTTTTTCACTCTTTTTTATTTTTCCCGAATTATTGAGTAAGTAACGAAACCATAGACAGATTTCACATTGGCGGAAGTTTCACACTTTTCTTTCAATTTCTGCGCGCACTGGAAATTAGAATTGTAGATGCCCATCCAGGATAAATAAGTGGCGGGATTACTATCGACTCTGCAGGGTTACTGACTGAAAAGTTCTAGGATTTGGGTCGCAACGGCGCGGCGGGAGAATTTGTGACTAACTGCGTTCAACCAGTGCGTGGAGGAGAATTCTAGCGGCCGGCTGCTCTTATCGCTAGTTTGACGTGGTTTTGATGAGAAGTAGATGTCACTGAATGAAGTCGTCGACGGCGTCACCCGATATTGTTGTGCTCCCCCGACGTACTGGACAGTTGAAGGGGGTTACTAGGTACATGTTTTCTCGATGTGTATGGTGGTCAGTTGATTTGACTTAGTATGAACCAATGGACCACAGTTGTTATTTGATATTAATGAAAGATGTATCGTGATATCATTTAACAAGAACAGGAGTTTATTCTCATACAATACATACTTTGTGAAATGAACTGACCACCATACATATCGAGAAAACATGTACCTAGTAACCCCCTTCAACTGTCCAGTGCGCCGGGGGAGCACAACAATATCGAGTGACGCCGTCGACGACTTCATTCAGTGACATTTCCGTCTCATCAGGTTTCTCCCATGAACGCCGAGAGAATGCCGGAGCAGTACCCTAACTCACGGGCCACTGACATTGCGCGATCTTCCCTTCCTTCTCCTCATTCTGTATTCACCCCTTGCACATTCACACGTTACACTTATGTGCACCACACTACCACACATTTTGGGAGACTGTAAGGCGCTTAGATCTCGTGCCTGCTGGGATGGTGTTCTACTGGAGGAGATCGATATGGAGAAGAGACGCAAAAAAGTTCATGACAGGTTAATGATTAAAATTTAAAAAGTTTTTCCTTGACTAAGGGGGATGGAAAAGACGATGAAGACTTTTGGTCAATAATATTGTAGTGAAATACGAGACAAAATTACAAAATATTTATATATTTATTTAATAAAGAGTAGAGGAATATTTACAAACTCAAATTCGAAAACGTTATTATGAATTAGAAAGTCTTTTTTAACATTTTATGAACACGAAATATGCGATGGTAGCGTAGTTTCTGTGTAGTAACTTGCTTTGCGGTGGTTGGAGCCTTTGAGAAATTCCACTTCGGTTTGAAATGTCGTGAAGCTCAAATTTCGCAATAGGCAGAAACGTCAGTGAGTGTACCAATGCTCTTGACGCAAAATAAATACAAAGCGAGGAAAAGAAAGCTTACTTCTCTTCCCTTGATTAATAGTATCCCTTTGGGAATAAAGCCAAATGGATATCATGAATGTAAAAAATGTAAAACAAGGGCGAAATCCGTAAACTTATTGAAATCGATATGGGAATGCTTCTTGGCGAGATCAAGCGATCGATCAGCGAACGATCGCCTCCACCTGCCCGCAGCCTCGATCACGCGCGCGACCTCCCAACTTGCGGAAACAAATGACCGTCGTGGGCCGCCTTGGGTTGCGGTCCCAAGTTTCCAAGGAGGCGGCGGCGGCGGCGGCGGCGGCGGCGGGGGTTGTGCGGCAGCACGCGAGGGCGGTGGCGGGGCGAGGGGCGGGGGGCGGAGGCGGCGCAGTCGCCGAGGCACGTCTCGGCCAGCCGGTGCCCCACACCTCCTGCTGACACGGGCCAGCGGCCCAACTTGGCCGCAACGCCGCCGCCGTCCCGGCGCCCTTTGGACCTTATTTCTGTCCCAGATAACGGCTCGCTCGGCGGAGCGGGCGGGCGGCTCCAGAGCGCTCCAAACGAGAGTTCGCTCCGCGGCCGAGGGCGAATTGCGATGCCACGTGGGAAACAAAACCTAACACTCTCACGACTTTTAATACGTAACACGTCTGAAATTTCTGATTGAACAGGGAATAAATGATGAATACTAAAGTAAGGAGGAAAACATATTTTCATGCAATATTGATATTTATAATTACAACACACGCCGTAGAAATCACGTGCATCAAGTGTCAGTTTCAACAGCTCAGTACAAGAAATCAACATACAATACATGTACGTTACTTTACAACGCATTGCCAGATGACATAAAACAATTAAAGTCGGTACACAAATTTAAGTTAAAAGTAAAATCTATTCTTCTGCAAAACTGTTTCTATACAATTAGAGACTATACTGATCGTAAAAAAGAAAAATAATGTTTAATGTAACAAAATAAAGATATATAATGAATTAGTTTATGTTTGCATTGTATACATTTAAAAAATATTTAATACGCCTGTAACAAGTAATGTACTTCAGCTTCCGGGTCAATGACCCCCATCTCGATCAGGTTTTTGTCCAGTTTCCCTGATCCATTGAGCAAATGCTGAGATGGCCCCTTGTTTTGCTTCTGGACGTAAATGTAGCTTCACTGTGCGCACGTTTTGTTGAGCACTCCTTTTGCTTGTAGTTCATTTACAGTTGAAATTGATTTTCTATATCTCGGGAACAAATATTTTTCAAATATCTTTATTTTCTAAAATAATTATTTTCTAAATTCATTTTTTCGTTGTTTTTTTTTAATTCTGGCCCTCAAGAAAATGTGCGCAGATAAATTTCTTTCCCACACGTCATATACAGTTTTTACTGTTTTTTTGACAAATAAATATCAAAATATCAAACATATACTTCCCGTCTAGACTTTATAAAAGTTAAATATTACATAAGGATGCATAATTTTGATTTGAAATACCAAACAACCACCTTTATATTGACATAATTATATAAACTATATTTGTAATTTTCCTTTGTTTTTAAGGTAATTTCCAAAAAAATATTAGTTTATACAAATAACCTGATACGTGTACATAAATGTTTGTCATCTATTGAGTATCGCAAATGAAAGTGTATTGCTACGTGCGCGCCTGGCAGTACAATATTAAAATAGCTGTGGTTTGTTTGTTTATTGCGAACAAAATGTTATTGCTTCATCATGTTTTTACTTCAATTGTATTAAATTTGTATAAAAACCAACTTCCTAAACCACAGAGGAGTCGATTTTTATTAGTTTATTATAAATAATTGCTCTTCATCATATTCTGATTTATAACAAATGAGAAAATACGTCTGCTGTATTATATCTACCAAAAGAAATCGAAAAATTAGTTCAAATAATGATGATAGATCTATGAAATTTAGAAGCGAATAATAGTGCACCGCTTTTCGTTTCATTTGGGTAATATTTATTTATGTATGTCCCGTATGTCTTCAAAATACAGGGTGTACCACGATATAGGATAACTTGTAACCTGACGACCGGAAAAATATCCGGGACATTTAATTGTCTTCAACGTTAGAGAGTTATTAAAATTAGATTTAACAATTCAGCTAACAGTAATTTACGATCCCGATATTACTCACTTCTTCAGCAGTAATTAAAGAGTCACATGTTTACAGACAATTCCAGACCACCAATCTAGGGCATGATTTGAACGCGACAGGTGGCAGCAATCTTCTTCCGCTGGATGGCGAGATCCGGCGCTGACCTACGAGTCTACTAGCAGGGGTTTCCCCAACCAGGTATCTACCACCAGCGGGGCACCGCTCCCCCGAGACAAGCTTTAAGCTCCTGACCGGACTCCCCACATGGGTGGTAAGTATTGCGAGCACATGTGTTATGTGTAGTATTGCAAGCAGGGGTGAGGATAGGTCAAGGAATAGGATGGAATGATTGCGTGAGGTCCGCGGCCCGTTTGTTAGGGAACTACTCCGGAACTCGCCTAGTGTTGATACAAGAAACAACGGAAAACTGCCGATCAGAGCAGCCGGCCGCCGCTAGAATTCTCCAGATAGCGACTGAACTCGGCCTGGATATAGTATGTGATCAGAAGTATCCGTACACGGAGGCGGTGGTGTTATGGTGTGGCCGGGTTTTTCATGGAGGGGCCTTGCACCTCTTGTTGTTTTGCGAGGCACTATCACGGCACAGGCTCACGTTGATATTTTGAACACCTTCTTGCTTCCCACTGCTGAAGAGCAATTCGGGGATGGCAATTTCTTCTGTCAACACGATCGATCACCTGCTCGTACTGCAGGGCCTGTGGCGGAGTGGTTACACGACTATAACATCCCTGTCATGAACTGGCCTGCACAGAGTCCTGACTTTAATCCTATTAAACACCATTGGCATGTTTTGGAACGCCGACTTCGTGCCAGGCCTCACCGACCTACATCGAAACCTCTCCTCAGTGCAGCACTCCGTGAAGAAAGAGCTGCCATTCCCCCAAGAAACCTTCCAGCACCTGATTGAAGATGCCTTCTAGTACCATGCCTGCGAGAGTAGAACCTGTCATCAGGGTTGAGGGTGGGCCAAAACCCTATTTAATTCCAGCATTACCGATGGAGGGCACCACGAACTGGTAAGTCTTTTTCAGCCATGGGTCCGGATACGTTTGATCACATAGTGCATGTAGCCGTCATCGGCAGTCGAGGGGCGCCTATGAGGTGTCCACCTCACGATGGAAGGCCTGGACGGCTTCCACGGCACAGTAGTTTGGGTCATGAGCTTCAGTGTCACTACGTTCAATGTTTGTCAAAGAGAAGACAATTCTAGGAATATTTTAGTTTCAATTTTTGAATAAATTTGTTTTATCGATGGTCAGATTATAAAACCACGGAAGTCTGTTTTGCATATTCTTACAGGAGTGCATAAACTCAACGTGGAAGACAACCTAATTCTTCATATTGTTTTCTTTCTTTTTAATGTTTGTGCTCTTATTTGAGGGAATAAACGTGCGAGATTCTAACACATGATAGGCCACTGTGCAGTGATTCTGAAGGCATTTCAATATGATTTTTCACATCACTGAAACTTACGAGATTTTAAAATCTCAACATCGATATAGCATGCAACAACTATTTTCAAATATTTCGCACGTTAGGTCGAAGTTGACGTATGACAGGCATGTCCTTTAGTAAAATGACCAATAGATATCTTGAAAAGGTCAGGAAATAATTGTGTAATAGCACATACTAGTCTAGAATATTTTTATGTAATTAATATTCCCCTTTTAATTATTCATTTACTTTTTGCTAATTGTCTTTAATAGAGAAAGTTACATTTTTAAAATTAGAAGAAAATAGTTAGATTAAAAAATGTAATGGAAAAAGAAAAAAAGTATACCAGATGGTTACGTTGCAGTATTCAAATGTTTGGACTTTCGTTGTCCATGAATCTCCTTCATCAAAAATATTACTTATCTCTGGTTCTTCGCCTCTTGTAATAATGTCTCCGAATAAATCTATTCGGTCAGTTTCTGCTGTTACTGAGAGCATTGAACTAAAACCAAATACTTTCTTCCAAACTAGATACATAAATTAATCAGCGAAAAAAGGGTATTTCTGATTTTCTGTCCATGAGGTATTAAATAAAAATTTATTGAGTGACAGTGAAGCCAACTTTATTATGAACAGTTTATTAATAGCATTGCTTGGATATAATCATTGCGTTTTTCAACTACGAGAGCAAATATTTCAAAAAAATATACAATTTCACGAGATCTTCATTTATCAACAAAGCGAATGAAACAAATTTGCAGTCTTATCGTTCCAAATAGTTTCCGTAGACTTCCGAAATTATTCTTTTCGATAGGATTCTAAATTTCTTCAGGCAGTTATTTAGGATGAAAGAAGAAAGTGGTATCCTACTGTTGGACTAGATGTATGCGTAAACGCAAACAAAACTATAACTTCTTAATAGTATAAGTAATAAAATCTTGCTCTTGTGTACTTAGAGGACGGCTCTAAGTCACAAACTGCTCTCGCCATGTAACAGGAAATGTCGAGGCAAAACTCTAGAGACAGAAGACGTTCGATGAAGAGCAACGCTGATTTCTCCATCTCTGGGGGCACGATTAAATTCTCGGAAGAGCCGCTCGAAAGAGCGGGATCGCGACAAAGGGCCCTGGGGCACGTCCGCGTGATTAGTCAGCGAATTCCAGCCGTTAAATCGACTCATTCATTAACAGTCTGCGAAATCCTCGAGCATCTAAGAATCTCAAAGAGAATGGAAATTCCAAATTGCACTTATATTAATAGCAGAACTTAATGAAGAAGACGGACGCTTATTTTAGTTTTGTTTGTAGAACCAGCCCTCTGAATGAATGATTTCAATGTAATGGATGATATTAAATACCTTCGCACACTTCTTTAAACATAAACGTTAATGCATATCTTTTCGTTCAAAACGTAGACGATAATGCTGTTGAGACATCATTTGAAAATGCATGTTCATTCACTAAAGAAAAGGATCTTGAGTTCTAGGAAGAAATAACAATAGCGTTACTGTAGTAAGAAGTCTCTCACTTTTAAAAGAATTTATATAATTTCAAATTTAGAAGACCGATGAATCTATGGATTTCCCATAATGTCATTATTTCTATTCTAGTGAACAAATATTTAATTCTCTGTCTGTAGCGCTTTATCGTATCTGTCAGATACACGTAATCTTATGAGTTTATTGAAAGTCTTACGAGGTCCGTAAAGAATTTTGCAGTAGCTTACTCGCTAAGGTCTTATAAAATATTGACCTAATCTCACGTTATATTGTGCTTTATTTCAGTGTCAATGATATCTTGTAGAGTGAAAGGCACAGTGCAATCGTTCATGTCACCTTCAGGCGAAATATGCAGATTATCAAATTTAGACCTCAAAAATAGGTAACGCGCTAAACTAATTAAGCCATATTGTTGAACAGCTAAATACTTACTAAATAGAATAGACTAAGAAGAACAAAGTCAACTTAGTACTCGTGCATAAAATACTTAAGGCATTTATATTGAGAGCATGTCGTAGTGATGTTTACAAGGACTGCTGATAAAAACACTAATTTTTACGTATGTACTGTATATTATCCGCAGATATGTTTATAAAGCGTTAATTGAATGGTTAAATACAATCGTATTTCTTGATACGTGTGTTTTACTTTAACCTCTTCAATTCAGATGTATCTGAAAAACTCTTGGAACGCGACCATCGGTGATCATTTTACTGTTGCAACCGAAGGAGAGAAAAAACATTGGAGCTTTACTAATGAAGAACAATGGCATTAGACGTATAAAGCACTGTTTACGTACACTGTTGACGAAATCCTAGGAAATCTTTCATCATTCATTCACTCACTTCCTAAAAACTCACAACCGGGTCACAACATGTATAACCTCTCTTCTATCCATTCAATACGATTTCACTCACCTTCAGAGGTTGCCCCGAAAATTCAAAGTAAATGCTCCGCACTAGAAGCAAATTCTCGATTCATACGAAAAGTCAGCAAGTGCTTCCGGGCCGAGCAGTTACTCACCAATAGAGAAACTACTCGAAATAAAAGTAACTACTCGCATCCTTTGCAGAGGCGTCTTTGCAGAGGCGTATGGCAGACATGGCACATGCCATGGGCGCCACTCACAAGGGGCGCTATTTCTGTGATCATGGGGGAAAAGTTCTTAAATCAAAAATCTTAGTTTGGAGGAAACAAGGGTTAGATTATTGAGCCAACGCTTTTTCCTACGCTTAACGCTATTTTCCAACGCTTTTTTCTCGTTAACGAGGCAACTTTTGAATTCGGTCGTTTTACTAAAATAAAATGTAGACACTTAACTTGTAGTTTCAGTACTTAACCCATTTTCACCAAAAATTGACTTGAGAACTTTTACCCCGTGACCACAGATTTAAAGTATACTTGTTAAAACAAGTAAGATCAATTGCCATTTGAAGTATCCTGACAGGGGCGCAAATTCGATGCATGCAATGGGCGCCTGAATACCTAGATACGCCTCTGGTTCTTTGTTCATACAGTTTAAAGCAATTACTTTGAAACCTCGAAAGAGAAGTATACGCTCATTTTCATTCCTATCACCCCTGGACATGTCTGTCCTAGGGCGAAGGAGGCAGAGGGGCGACTCACCGAAGAAGCAGCAGCAGAAGACGATGGTGTACATGACGATGAAAATGGCGCGCACCTCGACGCGGTCGTAGGTGAAGGTCTGCTTGAGGCGCTCGGACACGTTGGCGCCCAGCGCCAGCTCGCCGCTCAGGTTCCCGCCTGACCCGTTCATGGCGCGGCGTCTGCAACAAGCGCGCTCGGTCAGTCACACTCAACACGAACGGGTCCAAGGCAATCGGTCGGCGTCTGCAACAAGCGCGCTTGGTCTATCACACTCAACACGAACGGGTCCAAGGCAATCGGTCGGCGTCTGCAACAAGCGCGCTTGGTCTATCACACTCAACACGAACGGGTCCAAGACAATCGGTCGGCGTCTGCAACAAGCGCACTCGGTCAGTCACACTCAACACGAACGGTTCCAAGACAATCGATTGGCGTCTGCAACAAGCGCGCTCGGTCAGTCACACTCAACACGAACGGGTCCAAGGCAATCGGTCGGCGTCGGCAACAAGCGCGCTTGGTCTATCACACTCAACACGAACGGGTCCAAGACAATCGGTCGGCGTCTGCAACAAGTGCACGCGCTCAATCAAAATCAAAATGAACGGTTCCAAGACAATCGGTCGGCGTCTGCAACAAGCGCGCTCGGTCAGTCACACTCAACACGAACGGGTCCAAGGCAATCGGTCGGCGTCTGCAACAAGCGCACTCGGTCAGTCACACTCAACATGAACGGTTCCAAGACAATCGGTCGGCGTCTGCAACAAGTGCACGCGCTCAATCAAAATCAAAATGAACGGTTCCAAGACAATCGGTCGGCGTCTGCAACAAGCGCACACGGTCGATCACACTCAAAACGAACGGGTCCAAGGCAATCGGTCGGCGTCTGCAACAAGCGCTCTTGGTCTATCACACTCAACACGAACGGGTCCAAGACAATCGGTCGGCGTCTGCAACAAGCGCTCTTGGTCTATCACACTCAACACGAACGGGTCCAAGACAATCGGTCGGCGTCTGCAACAAGCGCGCTTGGTCTATCACACTCAACACGAACGGGTCCAAGACAATCGGTCGGCGTCTGCAACAAGCGCGCTTGGTCTATCACACTCAACACGAACGGGTCCAAGGCAATCGGTCGGCGTCTGCAACAAGCGCGCTTGGTCTATCACACTCAACACGAACGGGTCCAAGACAATCGGTCGGCGTCTGCAACAAGCGCACTCGGTCAGTCACACTCAACACGAACGGTTCCAAGACAATCGATTGGCGTCTGCAACAAGCGCGCTCGGTCAGTCACACTCAACACGAACGGTTCCAAGACAATCGGTCGGCGTCTGCAACAAGTGCACGCGCTCAATCAAAATCAAAATGAACGGTTCCAAGACAATCGGTTGGCGTCTGCAACAAGCGCACTCGGTCAGTCACACTCAACACGAACGGTTCCAAGACAATCGGTTGGCGTCTGCAACAAGTGCACGCGCTCAATCAAAATCAAAATGAACGGTTCCAAGACAATCGGTCGGCGTCTGCAACAAGCGCACTCGGTCAATCACACTCAACACGAACGGTTCCAAGATAATCGGTCGGCGTCTGCAACAAGCGCACTCGGTTAGTAACACTCAACATGAACTGTTCCAAGACAGTCTGAAGAAAAACAGAAGCGGCACACAGTATTCAGAGCATACGACCAGAGCAGAGTGTATTATTAATATGAGCATTGGAATTAAACAAGTAGCTGATAATTTGCTACCAAGTTCTGAAGTTCGTAAGTTGGTGTAAGAGTGCACTAGAGTGAAACTAGTATTTACGACCAGTAAACGACATTCTAATACCTCACCGGTCTGCGAGATGTAACGTAGGCAAGTGAAAAAAAACAAACTGAAATGTAGAGGTACAGAACAAAATGTCACCTACTGTTATTTTATACAATATGTTAAAACCCCTAAAGGATATAAATGACGACCAGGAAGTTATGAAAAAGAAACAAAGGTTCAGATATCCTTGTTTTCATTTTTACACGGAAACAAGGGAAAACTGTTAATTAACGCTTTGTGACACGAATTACTCGTTTTGTTTGCTCTTTCAAATGGACATGTGATATTTCTTAGTGAGAACCCACGTAAATAACACGTCTGATTCAACAATTTAAAAAAACAAATTTAATAAAAAAGGACTGGTAACGTTTTGTTCTGAACCTCCACAAATAATTAAAACTCACCATTCGTAGAAAACGCAGTACAGAAACAACTCTTCTCGAAATCTTTTACCTCAAAGCACTATCTACCGATAGTTGATATGCATATTCTGTTTCCACTGTATCTTGTTTTTTGTGTGCCACCACCAAAATTATTAAACCTAATGCATTTGGGAAATTAACAGTAACAGTGATGGATCCTCTTATGAGATCTGGAACACGTAATGCACAAGCAAATGATGCAGGAGGGAAGTAATCTAATGGCAATAAAATGAAAGGCTTTTATCCGATAAGCTCCTCGTTCTTTAACACCACATCGATTTTCATCCCAAAATTTGTAGTCGAATTGGACTTCCAGCTATGAAGGCGTGACTGACGCCATTAGAGTACTTCATCGTGAAGTCAACGCGTTGAAATAAATTCTCATGCCCTAAAAATCACATCAGACTTTTCATCGAAACTCAATTACTTGAACCGAGTACTACAATAAAATTATTTAAAAATATATGATAAATGTAATAAGCTAGCAACATAAATTATATGAACAGCACGAGCTGCAGCATGTAACAAAGGAAGTAGAACGTTATGTCACAAGGATAGAAGGAAGACTATTGCTCGACGTTTGAATTTAGCGACCTGAGGGCGGTAGATTGAGGGTCGCAATCAAATCGATAGCAAAAGAGCCTGTTTCGCCCATGTCGCGTGCACTATTTTTCGTCATACTTGCATGAATTACCCTTAATTTACTTAAAATATATAATGTTCGTAATAAATTCGTGATCAGGTCCTATTAGTATTGATCTATTTCGCAACAATGGGGCGAACAATTGAATGTTTACAAGCTCAAAATAGAAGGTATGTAAGTAAATTTAATCTACGAAAATATTGAAATTCCTCCAAACATAATGGAACTAGTAAGAGAAACTGTGGAGGAATCAGTTTCTAGCAAGTTCTAGAAAGACACAAAAATGAATAAAATTTGTTTAAGAAATGGTGCAGTGAGAAGAAGGTAGAAATTTTCATCGTAGATATTTTGTTCTCTTACTTCTCACTGAAGGCAAAATCTGGGCAGACTTCAACTCGATGGTCGATTTATTCCGTGACAAAATGTATTCTGCAAGTAGAAATGAACTTACATCATAATTGGCATTACGGCATAATTACGTTTGTATCTCATTTTGCACAACAAATGTATTATATCTTCCATATGTAGCTTACAAATAAAATGTTCTACATTAGAATATTTAGAAAGCCTATTCCTAAAGCGACAAATATAAATTCTAAAACATTCAATACTTTTTATCAAGACCAGATAATGCCATTTATGAACGATGCGAGTGACAAATAATTTCTAATATTTAAAGTTGCTTTGTTCATGAGCATAAACGTGTTTCTGTAGGAGTGTTGGTAGCACTGTTCGTACGGACTTTCCGTCCTGAAATGAAGTTAGACTTTGTAATCAAGAATGACGAAAACCTAAATTACGTACTCAATACAGTCATAACGGATGCGAAAGTGTAATTTTACCACTTGTTTCCGCTGACTCGCCTCGATGCGGAACAACGAGGTAGAATATACTACGTACTGCAGAGTGACTGAAGCGCCTCCATCGTTGCAGCAAATTGACGCCACGTTTTTTTGCAGTCGAAGCAGCGCCCTCTGGAGAAACAGAGTACTCTAAGGTCCGTTCGCTCTAACTTTACTCAGCATGTAAACAAACGCACATGGTCGTCGCTTGTTCTCATTGGCTGACGGACACCACACTCCCCTTCAGGGCGTCGTGCGCTATAGGAGTTAGGTCTCTTTCAAAATTGATTTATTTTCTGACTCTCTGTATGAAAAAAATTACGTACAAAAAAGAAAAAAGATGCAGATATTTATTGTAATATCTCCTACATTAGGTTCTTTCTTCGCTGGAGTTGGTAAAAAGGGTTAAAATACCTGTACTTCGCTCTGCCTTCAGTGACGGTGGAAATTAATTTGGAATAACAATTTCAATATTTTCAAATTTAAAATTAAATTATAAAGAATCAAGCTGTGATTTTTTTTATCAATGTAGTGGCAAAGCTTCTTACGAATGTTGCATGACACTTTAATAGAAGGAATAATTATTTATATGGGGGTCAGTTCTTCCAGCGATGAACAGTGCTTTGGACGAGATTTAATTGCTACCTTGCGAGGAGCACATCGTAAATGTAATTACTGTGATATTTAAGCCAAATTATATGCATGTTTTGCCTGGTATTTTGGACGTATTAAAGAAGCACTAGTGATATAATATGTAATGACAAGTTCTGGCTGCGACACGTGCCGGTATTTGAATATGGTCGTGGCACGAATGGCGCAGCCAATCACAAACTACAGGGCGGAGGGATACACTCAAAGTTTGTTTAATGCGGAGTGAAGTTACAGCGAACGGACCTTAGTGTTCCGTTTGGCGCTGGTTACGGCCGGATGGTCGCGGCGTAATTAAATGCTCTTACTCTGTTTCATGACCAAAAATCAATCACATAAAAACGAAATCACAGTATGTAATGAGAACGAATTGAGAAACTATAAACGCACGTTGCTTCACCTGCATCGCTCATTTCTTCAGAGTTTTTGAAGAAAATTACGGACAGAAGTTCTCGTCTTCAACAGGAAATAGTTTTCTACTTTGCGCCATTGAAGATGTGTTTGGAATGTAGTCATCAGTGCTCGCTGCAAGCTTTTGCCTTCAACTGTTTATTCTGCCAGTGAGGGGGGAACAAGTTCATTGTTCAATAGAAGTTGCGAGATTAATATATTCTATAGCTCGTTGAAGGATCCGCACCTACAGGATGGTTCAGGATTCCAGGCTCAATCTGTATCATCTATACCGCAGTCGTACCTCCAATTCATTTTTACATTAAAAAAGATTAATACTCCTGTAAAAGTAATGTGCTTCAGCTTCCAGGTGAATGACTCCCATCTCGATCAGGTTTTTAGCCAGTTTCCCTGATCGATTGAGCCAATGCTGAGAAAACCCTCGTTTTGCTTCTGGACGTAAATGTAGCTTCACTGTGCGCACGTTTTGTTCAGCTCCCCTTTGGCTTGTAGTGGTAAGAGTAGAACTGAGGATGAGTTTTACTATTTTGTTAGCAATGCAGAAAAATCAAATCAGCGGTTCATTTATCGTTGAAATTGATTTTCTATAACTCGGGAACAAAACATTTTTCTAATTTCTATTTCTCTAAAATAATACATTTTTTAAACTAATTTTCTAGTTTTTCAAATGTTGCCTAATTTCGCGATTTTTATCCTATCATTCTGAGCCTCAAGAAAATGTGCGCAGATAATCTCTTCCCCCATACGTCATATACAGTTTTACTGTTTTTTGACCAAATAAATAAATAAATAAATACAATGCCATCATCAACAGTACTGTCATGCTTGTAGACGACAATAAATCGACTTTCCTGGCGCGCAGCCACTAGTAGACCCGTTCACTTTACATTTGGAGACGGAGCGCTGCGATCTGTTTACATGAGGTCACCGCCGACTGAATGAGAAACGCGCGTCTGCAGTATATATTGACCGTTTAATATGATATAGATGGCGGTGAGCAGCACCCAGAACCCCGTGCGGGGCAAGAACATAACCATTAAAAAGTAGATAGGAAGTGTAAAGAAGAAATGAAAATATTGTACGTGAATGTTGTGAATAGTGTGTGGTGTGATCTATTTTATTGTATATTATCTTAATCATTTAAGAGCGCGAATCCAGCTCATTGTCAGAATGGCATAATTCGTCAGCTGTGTCCGTAGCGCTTGTGCTGCCTTCGGAGACAGCTGATTGGTCAGATGCTGATTGACATCGGGGGCCATTCGTGTATTATCGGTTGTGTGTTCTGGTCTTCAGTTTCAAAACAAACATTAGTTCCTAATTCTGCCGTCCTGCAAATGTAAAGTGAACGAGTAATACCTCCAGTTGGCGCGGGCGCCCGCGGCTTGTCCCAGCGGCGTCGGCTCTCTCGCTCGCACGCCCGCGGTACTGCAGCTACATCACGAGGCCACGCGGGAGACACCTCGCGAATCCACATTTCTGGCGATGATATTTGGTGCAGTGATTTCCGGAGGGGAATGCACAATGCGTGTTCAGTAATGGAATTTACCCCGAAAAAAAATACATGTCAGGAAGGAAAAGTGTTCAGCTTCTAGTTCAAACAACATTACACAGTTTTCGGTTACCGTTTTACATAGAAGAAACGCTCTTTCCTGAACACAATATTTTGAAGCAAAATGGAGATTTTACGAGAAAGTAGAAAAACAAATGGAAACTGACATAAAACTAGTGCATACACAATTATATTTTCGTCGAAATTCGTATCGGATTAAACTCAAATTTTCTTCGTGAGATAATCGAGAAGTAAACAAATTTTTAAAACAAAAATCTAATAAGTATGTTTCTTTATAACAAATTAAATCGTTTGTCGTTAAGAATTTAAGTCGCTAAATAATAAATGAAGTCCTGTTAAGAACTTTTAATAATTAATGCTTATGAAATGCAATATTGTAGAGAGACCTAGGTATTAAAACATGACTTAAATGTATTAATGAACTAATGATGTTTCGGATCATATATTTTCACGTATTATTTAAGTTTCCTTAGTCTCGGCCAGCTCTTCAGTCCCATCCTCTCCCAGGTGCTACCTTTCGGCGTCTAAAAGGACACATTTGCCGTACTCCTATAATGGAATTTAAATATGACTTAACGAATATTACAGAAGCGTAAACCTTCTATAAAAAGTTTTTAAGGAAATATCGTTTTGAGCGTTTCTGAAAATGTCTGCGTGTTTTTCCCTTCCAAGTAACTCGCTCGGCGGGCGCCCTAGCTGGGACAAGCCCTAAACACCAGACTGATTTTCCGACGTGTGTGGGTAGTGTGGTGCATGGAATGCAAGAAAATTATGAGGAGGGGAGAGGTGGGGCAAGTGAGAGGAAGAAAAGATCGCGGCCGGTTCGGGACCCGTGTGCTGCTCCGGCATTCGCGTGGTACTGATCGAGGAAACCACGGTAAACTTTCGACCAGATCTACCATTCGCTAGTATACTCCTCCAGAAAGGGGTTCAATTTGACTCAGGTGTGTAGTTAGAGTAAAAAATCCGTTACTGTCGCACGGGAATCCTAGGATCCCCCAGTCAACGATGTTGCACAATGTTCATGCCTGAAGCTATTTAAGCTAATGTGTTTAATGGTGGTGGCGCTGGCTCTTGAGAGGATAGGTCAATATTATCAAGGTCGATGCCTCGAGCGGGAGTCTGAGTTGGCTTGAGTGCCACGACGAATCGCCCCCCTCCACGCAGTTCATCACTCCGACAACAGAGACAAAGTCATTCCTATTGTAAACAGCGGGGTTACTACTAATAGTTCCCTTTCCCGACGATAGTTCTGAGAGGCTCAAGGCACGAAGCGTGCTACTGCTAGCAGTAGAAGACCTTGACCCACTGGCGTAGACTGAAGGGCGGGCTGCGGTGGGGAGAAGGCGGGGACGGGACCATAGGAACGCCGTCCCTCCTGCGAGCCGCTCCCCGCCCCGCCCCGACCGCTGATGAACTGGCATGCCATACACGTGGCGCCGGTCAGGGCCTTTTTAACTCCCATATAACGCGGGGGAGACCATTAGAGTAGCGCACTCTCCTGGAGCACCTTCTTACAGAACTAAAAGACGCACTGATGCCAACGATACTGCAAACCTACGTGGCTGCTGCCTGGGTTCGCGAAACGCAAGCAGGCGCGTATTGTTACAAAAGACAGTGTCGATGTTTTCGCGCTTTCTTCATCGGTTTATTACACGTATATATTATGAATAGAGACTGGATTTTTATGTAATTACATATTTTTTTCTTTCTACTTACCGTTCTCAAAATTGTAATCTTGGCGAATCATAGCCCTCCTAACACAATATCGAATATTTTCGTTACATATTTAGTACTATATTACATATTTTACATATTTTGCTATTTTCACAATATATTTATTTATTTTATCAATTTTCTTCTATTTAATTCCATATTTTTTATGAAAAGATGTATTTTTTAAATATCAGCATTTTCCCTGCAGTATTGGGGAATATGGGTGTCCAAATCATTCTGACACCGCATTTTGTGATCTGTAACCTTAATTTGCGATCACTGAGGTGTCACACATCGATGAAGATGCTACAGTGTGTGTTTGCTGGTCATAGATCTCGCCAGTTTGTGCGATGGCTTCTTTCGCGATTAGTCCAGCTGCTGAACTAAGGTCCTGGATTACAATCGATGAAGCTTTTACTAATGACGAGAAAGTTGTATGATATGAAGTGAGCAGTTTTTATAAATTTAATTTCTTATAACGTAAATGTATTTTATTATTAGTATTACATATTATATACGATTTTACATATTTATTACATATTCTTACTATTTTCAGTACATATTCATGTACATATTTTACGTTTTATATTACATATTTTTCCGGTCTCTAATTATGAGTAATGGAACATTTAGAAGACACTTATCATATTTCTCACAGATTAGCCACTTTTATGTGCGACTTTGTGCGAGTCTAATCTGCAGCTGTACCCGGCGCCACTAGCGTCTCCTACAGTAGCGCTCTCGAGCTTTGTCTCCGGTTTGGATGGAGAGTTGCAAGGCCATGGCCCCGGCGGCGGGGAGGAGCTGCTCCGTCGCGGCCTCTGACGTCGACTTCCGAAATTAGATTTCCATGCTTTATCTCCGGACGTTAAATTGGGCCGCACGCAACCCATTTGTCTTCCGCAAATGTGGAGATATCTGAATCAGGAACGTGCCAATGAGCAGAGAGCATTTGTCCAATAATCAGCCTTCTCGTAGATGGAGGTGAAGTTAAGTAAAAGAAAGAAGAATGTTTTGTAGATATTAATAAAATAATAATAATAATAATAATATTAATTTTTATTTCCATCTTCTTTTACAGAAATAATATACATTAATATTATTGGAATTACTAACCAACGATAACCAGTTGTGATGGTTAGCAATTCCGAGTTTATAATTTATCTGTCTACTTTTACGTATTAGTATTTTTTGTGTGTAGCGTGTTTTTGAAGACTTTTTTGGAAATTTACTACCCAAGAGTTTGTGAACATGCAAAAATAAAAAATCTAGCCTTAAAACAAAAATAAGTGATACGTGAAAATTTACAGATATTACAGCAATAGGTATATTTTTATTTCGGCAACGTGTTTTGGTAGTCTTCTAAGCTAATTCTGTTCTTAAATTGTAAGATTTGTCTCTTGTATGACTTATTTACGAGAGAAATAGAAATTCCAAATATATAATGTGCTCTGCACAAATACTAATATAAACGAAGTTAAAATGTTTTCTTAGATATACTACCACATCTGACGTGTATTAGATGCTATGCAACTGGACTTTGATGGAAGTGTATTTGCTTTCCTCAGGACGATTAACCGTCACATATCCTTATAAATATATAAGCGAGTTAGGGATATGAACTGGGAATATTTGTGCATGCTTGGTTGGAAGGGATGAGGATAAGGACAGCGGGTTGTGTTAATGGGGGAAAGAAAGCTGAGGAAATAAAATGAGTACGGAGTAGAGTTTTGAAGGGGAACTTGACAATATGTGTCAATTTGTTTGAGTTGTAGAAGAAAAGCTGAATACGTGAATGATGATATTGATGAAAATAGTTCAAGTAGGCCTAGACGTAAACGGCAAAGTTAAGAAGAAGAACAATTCTTCATATCAACATTCTCATCAATATTTTCAAAAGAAGATTATTGTTCTTCATACTCATCACTTTCCGGAACCCATCAAATATTTTCCACACGAGGAAAACTTTCTTCATTACCACAAACTTCATGAAATCAATCAAGAAGATTTGTCGACAAATCAGAAAGAGGTGCGCAAAATTACACCTGTAACATTTGTCTGAATCATTATGTACTAAAAGAATATACTCATGACTGGAAACTCCACTTCATTCACTACACTAATAAGTATTCAAATTATTAGAAATATTCAAATAAGAGAAAACATGCAAAACATTAGAAACAAAACTAACATCGATAATTATACAAAAAATTAAAGGATGATTCGTAAATGATTACGGTTTGAAAATATGGAAGTTTCCTACAAAAATCCTTCTTACTCTCAGTGTATTTAAGAAATCTCTTCCTAAGCAGTGCAAACGTAACTTCGTTCACTTGTTCTCACAACTCGGTTCGAAAGATGAATCAAACTGACATAAAACAATATTTCGTTTACTTTTTCACTTACAACTTCCGCCCTCTTCAACTTCCGCCGCATCTCGTACTTCGCAAAGTTTGTCTCTGGAACTATTGACAGGCGCCTTTGGGGCCATTACCCCTTTAGTTTGTGTTGGCTGGCATTTCACCGCTTCTGCAAACAGTCTCCAAAGTTGGCCGGCGTTGGCCTGACATGCGATAGAGACGAACCCATGAGCAACATAGATATAACAGGACGCTGCAAGTAATGTTAAGTAGCATCTAGTGTACTACTGAACTACTGATATTTTGTGATTAACGTTGTACATATTTTCAATTTATACTTCTAAATCCAATTCAATTGTAAGTGTATTCAATTCAATTTTATACAATAATTGTATACTCAATTTCTTTTTTTTTCTTATTTTTATAATTCATATTTTAACTTAAGCTCTGTTAACGATCGCTATGCAATCGAAAAAGTTGTAAGAATTAAAAATATTGATACTAGCCAACATCTTTTTCTCAAATTATTACAAGGTATCAATTTCACCAGCGTTATTATTAAGAGAAAGGACACAAAGGATGTCACGAAACCGTGCCCGAACACATGGTGTTTCTACATTTTTTGTTTTTCAGGTCATTTCAAGGCTCAAATTTATCTGACACGTAAGCGTGACCATAAAGGAAATACTATTAGAACGCGAACTAATGTAATTTGGATATGAAAAATCTGTGCAGACTGTAATATGTGGTGGAAAAATGTTTAAGTTATAAATAAATGCGTAGAATGGAAATAAAGAAGTAAACATGCGAAGTAGAAAATCTCCGCCCACGTAGCACACGAGAGATTCTGTTCGAATTCTGCGTAAGGCTTATGTTTTGTTCTTGCGATTGTGGCATTAACGGATACTAGAACCATCTCGTATCCAAGCCATCGCGAATACACATACATACACAATGATTAACTAATTATTTCATAAGAAAACGAAAGAAATTGGTGGGAAAATTAGATACAACTTATCGTATTTTAACTAATGATCCACAATCTGTTCTTGATGAACAAGTACTTCCTTTTAGGAATGACAAAACGAGAGAATCATGTAAAATAAAGAGGTATTTTTACTCGTAATTTTTCTTAGTACATACAATATATGGCCCTGATGGGCGTCACATTGACTTCCAGTTTTTCTGGTTTACACTTGAGAGGGCCTTCCAATCGGGAGGACAAAGGTGACATTTTCACCCGAGCACGATATCGCCAATTTGCAGAGTCATCACACGACATTGATTTCCCCTCCCCTCCCCTCCCAGTGAGTCGGCAATATTGTCAAAAGCCCTTTCAGTTCACAGCAACGGAAGTAAAAGAAACGGCCCTATTCCGCGCGTCTTATTTTCGCGCGGCGCTCCGAGTAAGTGGTCAGCGCGCGCGCGCGGACGCCTTGAAATTGAATTCCGCGTCGCGGCGCGCGGCGGCGCCACTTGAGGCGCCGAGGGCGATTGACAAACTCACCAGACGGATCTCCTTGCCTCCCCCCTCCTTCCTTCCTTTCTTTCTTGTCTCCTCTTCTCATGTGTCCCTCCCTCCCTTTTTCCCTCCTTCCTTTTTCTCTCCACTTCTCATCTGCCTCTCCCTCCCTTTTCGTCTGCCCCTCCCTCCCTCATTTCTTCCTTTTTGTCTCCCCCTCTCTCCAACCTTCCTTCCTTCCTTTTTGTCTCCTCTCTCATCTGCCCCTCTCTCCGTCCTTCCTTCCTTTTTTTCTGCCCCTCCCTCCTTCCTTTCTTTTTATCTCCCCTTCTCATCTGCCCCTCTCTCGTTCCTTATTTTTTTGTCACCCCCCTCTCATCTGCCCCTCCCTCACTCCTTACTTCCTTTTGGGTCAAGGGAACAAAACAATCCTTTTAAAAGGTTTGTGAAGGGGGAAACTGTTAATCCCTGGTCTACGGCATGCGGTGGGGTCGAACATTATAACTGTTTGCCAATGAACATGCGAGGAGATTTAAATAACGAAGTTTCAGGTAAAAATTGTGTCATCTACCTCCAATAGGTAGGCAAGTCCCATACAGCGATTGTCGCTAGGTGCGCTAACTCCCAGGAATAAACTCGTTCAGCATCAAGCAGAGAAAACGACACGGACCGCGTGTCTCTTCCTCCTCTTCCTTGTCCTATCCTCTACTCTTACACACACACTAACATACACGACACTACCACACATGCCGGGAGACCGGTCGAGAGCTTACAGCTTGTCCCGGCTGGGGCAGTGCCCCTGCTGGTGGGAGATAACTGGTTGGGAAAACCCCCGCTAGCCGACGATAGGTCGGCGTCGGATCCACCGGCGAAAGACCACCGCCATACTCCCCAGGAAAAAAACACATGCACTACACATTTGCAGGACTAACCACCCTAGCATTTGACGCGCCGAGTTCCTAACAACCCACGAGCCATTGGAGAAAACAAAATGGGTTTTGTCATTTTGGCTACATCGCCGAATGCGAGTAGTAGAAGCGCTGGCGGCGCGGGGCGGAGCGCAACGGGCGAGGCCGGTTGGGGGCTTGCGAAGCGTGTTGCAGACGGGGCAGGCGGAGCTGCGTGTTGGATGGAAGCGGTTTTGAGGGAGATGTTGGTTGGTTGGTTGTTAGTGATTCAGGACGCGTCTCCTATTAGGGTCATTAGTCCCGTAAGTGTACTGCATGCTTTCTTCTCGGGAGGTGGCGGTGATTTTCCCGCGCTGGATGGAGACATCTGGCACCGACCTACCGTCGACTAGAGGGGATTTCCCCTTAACCAGGTATCTCCCATCAACGGGGCACTGCCCCAGCTGGGACAAGCTCTAAGCTCCCGACCGGTCTTCCGGCATGTGTGGTAGTGTAATTCATGGTAGTGTAAATGTATGTAAAGACATTAATCTAAGGACATTAGAGGCATGATTCATTCTAGCTTCCTTCATTGAGAAATAAATAATCAATAAAATATACCATTCATATACATCATATTATCACAAGAGAAAATTGCAAAGAAAAATGGATAGCATTGTTACAAAAATGTGAAGCTATCTTCCTTTAATTTGTTTTAAAGAGTTGTCTGGAAGAATCTACACGATTAGAGCATATATGCATGTGTTTGTGCGAGTATGTGGTAGAAATCACCAGATGAATGTAACATACAACGCGGAATCATCAATTACAACAAGTTTCAAGAATAATTAGCTGTATTTGGAAATAATACTCGCTGTCGTGTTATGATTTAAATCGTCTGATATTTTGACAAAATTGATTGGAACAATTGCTTCTTCGCTTGACCGTAAAGAGCATGCATAGCTGAGCATTGTTTTAATGCACATTTTGTACAATGCCTTGAATTATGAATGCGTAGTTCTTTGAAAAGTCAGCTACTACAACCGCACAAAACTAAAAATATTACAAACAATATCTCTAAAGCGCATTACTTGCCCCATAATTCCGCATTGATGAGCGAAAAACTGCTTTTCTATGTTGTGAAACGTAAGAAGATATGAGGGGGGCTCACAATTGGTGGGTCACCCGGTATAAATAGAAATTTCTGCCTTCGAAAATATGGTTCAGATACATTTAAAATGTACGAGAATTAATCACTAAATAACGAAAGCAAGATTTACAAATGATAAGCTTTTATAGACGTATAGTTCTCCTAAGTCCAAAAAAAGCTAAAATGAAAATGTAACTTAAACTGGTAATAACTTTAGTAAATTTAAATTTACCATCGAAATTCTTTAACTACTATAAACTCAATGTTTCCGCTTCAATTTGACGACAAAAAGAAGAAAATCCAAGATGGAGTATTTCAGAAAATGAATTTTGAAAAAAATCGTAATTATTTACTTTGGCCTTAATTCGGCCTTATTAATGCCGTTAAAATTAGGTTTATCATATCAAACCTTTAGCGTGTGATGTACTCATTAGAAATATAAAGCAAGTTGCAAAGTAAATCAAACTTGAAGATATTTTACTAGTTTTTAGTAATACCCTCTGAAACTCATGCAAAATTTTACATTTCAAAATTTTCAAAAGGAAGTAAAATTTAATGCCAAAAAGTCGATATTCAGTGTTGTTTCTTCATTCTAAAACGATATAAAACGTTTCAGTTGAATCGGAAGATGGTCGGGAAATTTGGCCGATTTGACATGGAATGACCCAATAATATGTACGAAGGCAGATCGGAAAGTAACGCACAATTGTTTTGCTGAAAAATTGAAGTGGTACCAAAACACAAAATATCACCAAACACCTTACATTTTTGACCTAATTTTTTACATAGTCGCCTAGTTTGTCAACGCATGTCTGCCAGCGTGCTAACAATTTCAATATGCACTGTTCGTAGAAGTCCACTTGGTTGTATATGCAAGAATGCACTTGGAAGAATGCACCCCACCTGGAGATATGCTCCGAACGAATCAGTTGTCTCCACACACACCACGCATGGTCCTACGAATTTCACTTGGATTATGCCCATTCGCGCATAAATTTTCTACTACACTCCTCAGCTCTTCAAACGTTGACAGAAACGTGCGCCATTTTTGTTTCGTCATTCAAGCTACACTCGCTGAAGCTGCACATGAAAACAAAATACCCTCTATTGAGCGAAAACCAACTATTTGGTCATACAACTTCACCATTGCAGTTGCAATACCAGCGGAGAAAAACATTGTGCGTTACTTTCCGATCCGCCCTCGTGTATTATTAAAACAGAATCGCAAGGGTTGGCGGTTGTGAGGCGTGGCAAAAGCAGCTCGTTGGGGAAGTGATGGCAAATTTTGCCAAAACATCGATACATCGATGTTTTGATGCATCGGAAAAGGGTTTTCGATGTCAATGAAAACATCGACAATAAACATTGATGTTTAAATATAGACTAATAAATATGTTATTTTCCTATCCATTTTTAATATGGTAAAATTCGTGCCAGTTGGAGACCATGGTTGGCCACATAACACATTTTACAGTGGGACTTCCCTGGGTTCAGGGGAGTGAGTCTGGTTCTGGTTCACGACTTGTCAAACGTCTGATGGCCTTTTCTAACACTACTGTCGATTCAGGCAATGACACGTCTGGCGATAACACGCATAACGCGAGAAACTCCCAAACTTCCTCAGATTGCACAGGCAAAATGTGAAGCGTGATAGAGAGATGACGCAAAACATCGATATTGCTGTGGATGTTCTACGCCGTGCGTTTTTATAAAAAATAAAAACATTAAAAAGCATCGATTGTTTTGCAACAAAATGCTGATGTGAAGAAAACATCGAATTCAAAATATCGATGTTAATATATCGATGTTTGTGGTAGAAAACATTTTTTTTGCCATCCCTAGGTTGGGGAGCTGGAGGTGGTTGAGATGTTCTGACGTTTATTGGCGTGCGCGGCGCGGCGCGGTGAGGCATGTGTCCGTCTCCACGCTGCCTTGGCCCGCGTTTCCCCCTCCACCGCTCTCGGCGCCCCCCCCTCCCCGCCCCCCCCCCGTTCGGGCGCCGCGTCTTCTGGAGAAGCTCACGCGGCGGCACATCCGCGCCGGCAGCGGTCGAAGCAACGCTCTCGTCCCCGCGCCCAGCGCCTGCTCCTGGCTCAACCCGGCAACCCACCAGTCGGGCCCCTGGCGCGTCCACCTTCAGGCAGGAGACCTCTCGGGGTGCTCTGGAATCCACACATAGAAGTCCGGCGGGAAACTACGTACCGTCATGTTGCCTCGGTTACGGTCCAATCCAGGTCGCTAGACTAAAGGTGTAGGCAGTGGGGAGACGGGAAGGGGGCCCGAAGCCACCAGGGCCTTAGCTCGGGTGATCCTCTGTTGGGCTCTCGGCTTCGTCGTGGGAGTAGCTCGATACTCTGTGCAAAGAGGAGGGACATGGTGTCCCGGCGCATGTGAGTGGTGCGTTGTCACGCGACAACACTCACTCCAGAACTAGCGTAGTTAGCTAGGAGCTCTGACCTTGCAGGGCGGCCGCAGACCCAGGCATTGAATCAGGAGGTTGCCGAGACGACAAACTGCGTTCCGGCGGGATCCGGATATTAATCTGAGGGTGTACTTGTACACCCGAGCAGGGTGTGGATAAAGGCTGACGCCTAGGGACCGCCCTGGGACGTCGTCGGTCGCCTAATAAGATACAAGTGCTGGGGGTGCCATGTTGGCATGCACGCTTACATATTACATGTGCAGGGTACAACGTCGGGAGGGGAGTGCAGGTGTCTGACGTCGAAAGAAAACCCAACAAACTAAGAGTAGGACTTAGTGTTCCTGCGCATGTGAGTGGCGCGTTGTCAGACGGCAACATTCACTCCGGTACTAGCCCGGATAGCTAGTGGCTCTGAGCTGGCAGAGCGGTCCCAGAAACAGGCATTGAATGGGGAGGTTGCCGAGAGGGCAAACTGCTTTCCGACGGAATCCGGATATTTGTCTGAGGGTGTACTTGTACACCCGAGCAGGATGTGGATAAAGTCTAAGCCCAGGGGCCCGCCCTGGGACTTCGGTCCCTTAATAAGAAATAAGTGCAGGGGGGTGCCACGTTAGCATGCACGCTTACATATTACGTACCCATAACCGCCCGCGCAAATCGAACCTTATCGACGGTGAAAGAGCCGCGCCGTCGTTCCCTGATCAGCTCCTTGCACTGGGGCTCAGGCATTGTTTTTTCTGGGCCTCCACGAAGTGTTCAACACCTCTGCAGAAGTGCGTATCTTGATTCTGGAAGCATCTTCATTTGTCCGGATATTTCCAAAAGTATCTTGATTTTGCAAAGAGTTTTTATGAAATACAACAGATTTACCACATGTATTTGCGCATTATCGACTATTTTATTTTCTCTCTTCTACGACGCACACAAGGCTCTCTATTAGGTCAGGACATGGTTTTAAGTGACATCTTTTTGTAGCTTCCTCAAATGTTAGAAAAACAAGTAATTAAAATGTGGAAACTTCAAGTGATGCAATTGTTTGTAGAACGCAAATAGCACAAATTGGATGGTGTAAACCGTACTTTTAAGACTTAAGTACTTTCGAAACGACAAGGAACAATTGAACACAACAAAGATTTAAGCGGATAGTAACAGAATATGAAAAGGAATATCTTACACGCCCATGCCAATTCAAGCATACTGCCAATTAAGTACATTCTTTAGGCCTATAATACACTTTTAACAATTTGAAAATTGAATAAGTTGAACAGTTTATCATGTTAATTCTTATTCTCGCCCAAATCGTGTATATATTCAATAAGCACAATCATTTTTTTCTGTTCTCATTTCAGTATCATTCGTCATATTTAATAACTTTTAAAAACAGTTTGGCTCCATTGTAGTACATTCTATTAATTTGCTCTGGAAATATTCTTTAAAATAGTGGAAAAACTTATATTGACAATTGAATATATACATTTCTAATTTTGCATCAAGTTAAACTCTCAATGGCCAAAACAATGTAAAAGTAAATGTGAACTTGAATCAGAGGGGCAGAGAAAAATAAAACCCAAAACTCGCTAAAAATGACTGAAAAAGTAAAATTACAATGCATTAAGAAACAATCACCTCCATACACACGCAAATTTATGAATTGTTTATTTATTTATCGACCATTTTCAATCTTTCGCAATGATTGATGATTGATGATTGCGGGCGCGTCAACTGCTAAGGTCGTTCCCGAAAGTTTAGTGCAAGCTTGTCTCGCGGGAGGTGGCAGTGATCTTTCCCGCTGGATGGCGAGATTCAACGGTGTCCTTTACATCGGCTTGCCTTGTTATCCCCAATCAGGTATCTCCCACCAGCAGGGCACCGCCTCACCCGGAACAAGCCCTAAACCCCCGACCGTTCTTACGGTATATGTAGTAGTGTAGGGCATGTAAATGTGTGTGTGTGTGCGAAAAAGAGGTGAAGGTAGAACACGGAAGAGGAAAGAAAGATCGCGTGCGGTCCACGACCCATTTGTTAGCGTACTGCTCCGGCATTCGCCTGGTGTTGATAGGAGGAAGCACGGAAAACTACCGATCAGAGCAGCCGACCGCTAGAATTCTCTTCTAGAAAGCGGCTGAATTCGACATAACTATGTAGCTAAGGTCGAAAATCCTGCCACAGTCGGGAGCGGAACACAAGAATCTTTCGGTCAGTGGCATTGCAGTAACATCAATAGATGCCCTGAGCCACACAAACCGGTGTATATTATATCTTTCTCGGCGACGTAGGTATGCTATGAAGAAGGAAAGTATGCTATGAGATATAATCTTCGGAAAAATGGGGAAATGAATGAGAAAAGAACACTGAGTGCGGTCTGTAGCCCATTGTTTAGGAGGCTACTACTGCATTTGTCGGAAAGTGATTAGGGAAATCACGGATATACACTGTAAGCGGATTTTCGGAGCCATCCTGACGAATTTGCGATTTTTCAGTCAGGACTCTTTACTCCATGTAGTCGCATGGACAGGTTCCCATTGCAATACAATAATACATTGTTGGAATTGTTTGTTAGGAACATTTATGAAATTATTACATCCGATTTTGCCGACGCTAAGTAATATAATTAAAGCTAACAATCCTCTATAAATGGCAATCATACTAATCTGATTAAATAAAATTTTTAAGAGTTTTTAAAGTAGGTATGAAATGAAGAAATTCGAATGCAAATTTTTATGAAAGAAGGTAGTGATAACTGAAAAAATGAATAAGATTAGAGATCATAATTCAACAAATGTAAAAATAATATAATAAATGATATGTTCCACAATTTCAGTGACAACATAATTGCATAAGACATAGGTAGTTAACATTGTGACATTGAAATTAACAGACATCACGGAACACATTAACTTTTCTGCCTTCTGTTCCCTGCGTGGTTGTCTGTAATGGATTAGTAGAAGTCACGGACGAGTCCATATGGCCCGAGACGAAAATAGAAGGCAGTTGTTTTACCCAGCTGGGAAGGGCGAGTAACTGAGGAAGCAAAGAACGTGGGTTTCTCGATATCAAAACGGATGTCAGTGGGCGGAGCATCGGAGGACTTGCAGAAGCAAAAGTAAGCGCGCGTCACTGAGAGTTTTCGAAATGTCTAACAACTAAAAATAGGAAGAATAAGAGCCTTGTTCTCGCATAGAATCAGTTGTTCGACCCGTGAACGCCGCCCACCAGATACTAAAGATCAGAATGCGTCAATATTGAGTGCACGTCACTGTCACGTTACAACAATGGTGCGGCGGCAGTTTCGAACAGCATCACCAAATGAAGTAATTTGCGAGTGTCATTTTCACCAGCTAGTATACTAGTACACCCGTCTAGACCTACGGAATACAACTTTGTGGCACTGCGGTCAACTCTAACCTAGAAATACTGGAATTGCAATTACAGTAACCTAGAAATACTGCAAGGCAATACTGATTTCAATAAAAAAATTAGATTGCTTGCCAATGCCTCGTGGTTTGTTTCAAATAAAACATTGCACAATGATTTAAGTGTACCTACAATATACCAAGAAGTAAAATTCAGTTGACAAGTATTACAAACGCATAGAAGAACACTCAATGTACCTAGCATTAAACTACTAGACAATTTCAAGACTTAAGAAGACTGCATATTTCATCCTCTGTATCTCTAAAATCGTTCGATCATTAAATGCAAGATGTAGGATCATACCCGAACATTTTCATATTTTTCTTGTAATGTTATATTAATTGTTTTGTTGTTTACTACAGAAACTGAATCCATGAAGAACTTTGAATGGCTAGATCCTTCACAGTCATTGTAAACTTTGTCAAAAGATTTACTTATTGTTCGGATGTACCAGATTGCAAATAAAAATAATAAAAAGTATACTGAACTACGTATCTGCGACTAAAGTATCTGGAAGATAAACTTTGGAGAAACTTCAATTAAAATAATTATATGCGTATATAAACTTTTGTTTTAGTCATCTCATCTACTCGCTTAAAAACTCGAACATAATGCATTAAGAGAAAGCGTGTCGTATGAATGCGAATTTCTATTTGTAGCATTTACATTAATGAAAGAGTCTCAAAAGTACCTGCAGAAGGTCTTTTAAAATTAAACATAAATGAACCATTTTACTACAGCTTATGTGGCTATTGCATGATATGCAAACCGCAATACATGCGCGGAAAAATGCGAAGCGGGTTGCAGAAGTAGGCGTTACTCCCAATAGAATCTATACATACACGGGAAATAAGTGATGTGGGTGTTTTTAAAGATTATTTCACTATATGTCTGTTCGTGTCGTAAGTAACCAATGCTAAGCAAGGATACATTCAAATTAAACCAATCCCAGATGTATAACGCCATCACTTTGTTTACCTTTTTTACCGCTGTAAAAACTTTGTTTACCTTTTTAACATAACGACAGTAATTGTTTCAGTTCCAAAATAGCTTGCGTGCATCAATGTTAAAATGTGTTGTTTTGGCTAATGTTTAAAACTCTGAAATAGAAACTATTATTAAAGGTTCAGTGCCGTTGATAAGAACTAGCTAGTCGAAACTTGAATTCAAAACTGCAAGGGGAAACTTTACGAAGGGCTTATGTCATACTAATGTAAAAAATTGTTTAAGAAAAAATAATCAAAGTGAACTGCCTTCCTCGCTTCGTCAAATATCCATGAAAGCAAGCAATTTCAATCCAGCGGCACTCTGGACCACAACACTTCAGAAATTGGTGACCACACAAATTAAAATGGATCTTATATGTGACGTTTGTGTGTGTGAGGAAGAATGTTTTTGAAAAAGAAATTTAGACTTCCTGATTTCTTCTTATAAACTTCAAATGTATTTTGATGGTTACATGTGTTAGTACTCTAAACTTATTTTGCTACTTACAAACTTATGAGTTATGTGTGATGATAAAATAAGCGGCATTTTCAATTCGAACCCACTGAGAATATTGTGTTTTGCTGAAAAACTGCGTGTCTTTAGCGATTGTTTTGTGTCGTATCGATCTTAGTGGTTGGTCTTCTGCGCAATCAGAATAGAAAATTGATAGTTTGAATTGAAAAATTGATAGAATTATGAAATAATTTCGTTCTGAATACAGACATGTTTACTTCTCTAGAATAGTTTTAAACTAAAATGAACTCTCACCTTTGAAACACCATTTTTAAAATATTAATACATAATACAAAAGTTAAATTCTGAGGAAATAATGGATCTAAAGAACATTTTAACGTTTTAGCAAACATTTCATAAAAGTGAATGAATTTGAAGACAATACAAAATTAAAGATAAGTATGTAATCTATTTTTTGCGTAAGTTCGCAAGTTCAGAGATTTTAGGGTAACAGATCCGTACAAAGTTTCGGACTAGACAACTACCCGAAACGCAGCAAAACTTATTAGAGCGGTCGACATTATCCAGAGTTTCTTCGCAACCAAACATCTCCGAAACATCAGTGTGCGAGGGCACAATATCGTCGGCAGCTTGCGAAATTATGAGAATTCTTCGCAACCAAACATTTCCAAAACATCAGTGTGCGAGTGCACAATATCGTCGGCGACTTGCGCCTTCGCAGCGAATGGAGGAACACAAAGCCGACGCGATGACACAGCGCCCGGGAAGGATCTCCTGGCGAGGCGCGGCGCGCCGGTGAACGAACGGCCAGATGGATTCCGGCAGCGGCGCGCGCGCACCGACCAGCTGCTCCCGGGCCACGGCGCGGCAGCGGGGCGGGGAGCAACGGCAAATTTCATGAAAACATCGATAAAGGGTTTTCGATGTCGATGAAAACATCGACAAAAGAACATCGATGTTTTAAATATAGACTAATGTACATGCTATTTACATATCCAAAAGAACATCGATGTTTAAAACATGGATGTTTGAAATATAGATTAATAAACATGCTATTTACCTATCCAAAAGAACATCGATGTTTAAAACATGGATGTTTTAAATATAGACTAATAAACATGCTATTTACCTATCCAAAAGAACATCGATGTTTAAAACATGGATGTTTTAAATATAGACTAATATACATGCTATTTACTTATCCAAAAGAACATCGATGTTTAAAACATGGATGTTTTAAATATAGACTAATAAAATGCTATTTACCTATCCATTTTTAATTACCGTTCGCAAATGGGATATATTTTACAGTTTGGTTAGCAGTGTGTTAGTTAATAAAAATTATTATTGAATGTACAGAAGAAAATTAAAATTAATGAACATCGTGTTTCGCTATTTTACCATCTCAATCTATTAATCAATATTTAACATATACATACAAAATACCATGAAAATACATAAACATTCTTTAAAAACATAATAAAGCATTGCATGATAATAAACTCAAATATCGATGTTTTTGCAAAAAATATCAATATGAAGAAAACATCAAAGCAAAATACGATGTTAATATATCGATGTTTTTGGTGGAAATCATCGATGTTTTAAAAACATGGATGTTTTTTGCCATCCCTAGCGGCGGGCGCCTGGCTTCTGGCTTCGGCGGCGGACGCGAACGCGCCCTAGACAAGTGAAGAGCGAAAGCAAAAGCGGCTGGAATTCCTGTGTCGGCGTATATCAACTCCACTCTTTGGCAGGAAGTGCATCTACGAACGAGTGGATATGGAAATCGTCCAAAAGTTAAGTCCGGACACATTTCCGACAGATCGCGAAGGCGAATGCTATAAAACTTGTACGTCAGTTTTTAAAATTGTCTTCTTTTGTATTTCATTCATTTTGAAAGAGGAACTGAAGTGCGTGGTCATATTACCGTTGAAGTGGCAAATTAAAATGGGAATAATTAAATAATAATTCCTCTCTCACGTGTCATTAAACTTCGGGCGTGCAATGTTCATGAATATATATGGAAATATAATAAGCTTTTCTTGCTCTCTCATTCTCTTATTAATAATAACTAAACTGAATAATAATTAACTGTCAACAAAATGATAAAACAAAGAATGTGTGATTATGAAAATAAATGCATTAGTTTATAACAGGATAATTTTGTCTTTTGTACATGTTTTTTTAAAGCTTCGATGGTTGACATAATATTAATCAGTGACGTTTGTCAAAAGAGAGTCAACAATGTGCATACATTTAAGTGATCATATTGACATAACATAGCAGGGAGATGATTATTAAGACATTAATTTGAGAACTTCCAGTCTACGATTAGTTCATTGTAATCTCTCTGTGTTTAAGCGTAATGTTTGCAATTATCCATTACGCTTGACAATGGTCCTAAAATAGTGTACTGGTAGAAGGACAGAGGTGAAAAAATGTAAATAAAGTATTCAACAAATTTTAAATGTAACCTAAAAATGTAAATTTTTAATAATTGGTTTGCTATCAAGAAACAAATGAAAATGAATAGTCAATTCTACGATTTTAACACGACCCTGGAAACTTTCACACGACCATAAAAACTTTCCTCGTCAGCAAAGTGTTCTTGCTTATTGAAACGTAATCCAGTTTTATAGTATTGAACGAGAATAGAGTTCAACTTCGTGGAAAGTCAAAGTCTATTCAAATTCATAAAATTGAAAAGTTTGAGACCTGAAGACAGACCATATCCTACATTTAAAAAAAAATCAGCATTTTACGGTCAAATACGTTTCCCGCGATTCCCAGAAACCCTGGAACAAATGAAATCGAGTGCTTGCATTAGACGGGAGTCGCGGCGTCTTTTGTTTGCCGGAGGCTGCGTGCAGCGTCCAAAACATGAGCAGCTGGAGGCTAGGATTTGCTGCAAATGACGACGCTGCTATCTCCTGCCGCCACGAGACGGGTGAGCGCAATAATTAATGAACTGTCGCTTGGGCAGACTCAGACTCAGGCAGGAAACATGAGTCCCCCAGGAGTATTCCGGTGAAATTTAATTATCAACACATTTGCCTGGTTCCTCTCAAAATAAATTCTAGTATGTTGGGCCCCTTGGAATACGTAGAGGACATGTAAAGTTACGTTTGGGGAGTTGTATGTTATTCTCCAAGGAACTAAAATTTTCATTGGTGATGAGAATTTAATCATAAGTTCAAAAGACATCATCTGCAGCTCTAAAAGTGAGTACTTGATGAAGTTATTAGAAGATTTTTCTAATTAAAATTGAAGGCAAAATTAATACTCAAAGAAAGACATTACAAAAAAGAAATTACGCAAATCACAGATGTTTCTGACTTATGACTTTATAGAAAGTTCTGTGATATAAATTACTTTATTTCTATAATTTATTGCATTTTTCTGACTTCAAATCATTTTTAATTCACATTAGCAAAACGAATGACATTACTTATAAAATGCATTTGTGAAACAATCGAGTATAAAATGCGATAGAAAAGCTTAGAACAACAGAAAAGAAAGACGTAAATTGACCCCAAAATCGAGGAAGCACATTCTCCTTCAAGTGTCCGCTCAAAAGCACTCTGATTTATTGTAACAGCATGGAAGTAACAAAATAACATTCCAGAGAAAAACGATTCACAAAGAGCATCAGATGTCAATTGCGCAAAAGCGAGAGGCTTGCGCAAAAAGCGAAAAAGCGACCTGAGGCGAACTTGGAGGAGTTTGAGGCCCCGCAGATCGCGACACGTCTGTCAAACACGCGACCCGATCGCTGCGTGGCGCGACGCGACGCGACGCAAAGCGACTAAAAGCGACGCAACACGACGCGACGCGACTAAAAGCGACGCAAAACGTCGCAAAGTGACTAAAAGCGACGCAAAGCGGACGCAAAGCGACACGACGCGACGCGACGCGACGCAAAGCGATGCAAAGCGGACACAAAGCGACACAATGCGACGCGACGTGCGACAAACACAACTTGGGAGAGGATTTTTATGCCCTAAATATCTTGAAGTATGATTTTAAAAATATGCATTTATGACCTAAAAATTCTTAAATACGCACTTTAATATGCAACTACAATTAACAAAATTTCATTTCCTCTGTAAACCTTTCTTAATAATTTCACGAGAAGCATACTTGGAATGAAAAGATATATTTGTTGAAAAATAATATAATCCACCGTACTTCGGAAGAGAAATAATTGAAATAAATATTCAACTCAGCGCAGTTAGTTGAATGTCTTGTTATACTTTTCCTGGCTAGTTTTAAAAAAAATTATCAATATATATCCTACATTTGCCACACGTATTTTATCGTCTATAGAAAACAGAAAAAAAAACGCAAACTGTGACAAGCTCTTTCGAATCAACGAACGCTCGCAAATAAATAGTCTGTATGAAAAGATTTAGAGCTAAGTCTCCATTCTAACGAAATGTGCAAAATATACGTCTATAATTACACGAAAATGCACCAACAGGAAACATCGTCCAAACATTTGGCACGCACCAACATTAATCTATATAGAATCATATTATATACGCACTATCATTAATCTATATAGCATCATAATACGCACTAACATATCAATCCATATAGCATCATATTCTAACCAAATGTCAAGAAATGTCACTTCGCTCTGCCTACAGAAGCACCAGACAAAAACACGCCGAATCATAGAAATGCGCTCCGTGAACACAGCAAATACCTATGAGCGGCGTGCTGGGGCGGCGGGCAGCATGGCGCGCGGGGCCGCGAGGGGCGACGGCGCGAGCGCGGCGGCCGATGAGGCGAGGCGAGGCGCGTTCAAGCCACCGGAGCGGGTGAGCGCGTACAACTGAACGCTCGGCCGCTCGTGCCGCGCCGCGCCGCGCCCCGCGCCCCGCCCGCCCGCCCACCCGCCCGCGCGCAGACAGACAGCAACCAGCCGCCGCCGCCGCCGCCGACGCAGTTAACGTCCGCTGCCGCCGCCCGCGTTGCCCGCCCGAAAATCAGTCGGGAAGTACAGTGCGATTTTTCTAACTCAAGCCCCCACGGCCACGATGGAATAGCACACGGCATTTTGCGTCTTTCACACTCGTGCCGGTTTAGTGCGATTTTTATAGCTTTTTCCCTCATACATCATAGTCACGATGGAATATCACACGGCATTTCGCGTCTTTTTCGCTCATGTCGGTAGAGTGCGATTTTTTTAACTTTCTCTCTCAAGCCCCCATGGCCACGATGGAATAGCACACGGCATTTCGCGTCTTTCACACTCGTGCCGGTTTAGTGCGATTTTTATAGCTTTTTTCTCTCATACCCTATAGTCACGATGGAATATCACACGGCATTTCGCGTCTTTTTCGCTCACGCCGGGAGAGTGCGATTTTATAACTTTGCCCCTGAAGCCCCTACGGCCACAGTGGAATATCACACGGCATTTCGCGTCTTTCTCACTCGTGCCGGTATAGTGAGATTTTTTTAACTTTCTCTCTCAAGCCCCCTGGTCACGATGGAATATCAGACGGCATTTCGCGTCTTTCTCACTCGTGCCGCTAGAAGTCGCGTGATTGCAAAGCACTGCTTTATACAGTTGCGATCATGCGATGTCTGGCAGTACGGCTGAGAACGTCGCGAAATACCGTGACATATTCCATCGTGAAGACGGGCCTTGAGGGGCAAATTACAAAAATCGCAGTATAGGTTTGCGCGAGGAAGGAGCACGGGAGGTTGCCGCGGCGGACGACTTTGTTGCGTTTTCACACACATTCATTGAAAGAGAAGAGAAATGGACCGAATCCAATCCAGTACTGATACCCACTTGTGATAAATTGTATCATATTTTGAACGAAAAACACGTTATCAACAATATAAATAATTTTCAGTTTCCGAAAAAGTGAAAACTATAAAAACATAAACAATCATCGCTGGGCCTCTGACCCTTCCCCCTCTTGTAAAGATATAATTAAATATGTTTAAGTGTTTGAATTACCGCCAGTCACTGTAGCTCGATTTCATGTTAATTGCTACAGTTTGTTTGTACTTGGCGCGTCGGTCTGTGTACGGGCTATGGCCTACCAGCAGCGCCCCGGCCTCGCGGCCATGGGTTAAGGGGATACGTGTGGGTTCGCACGAAGTCATCCCCACGCCTATTCTGATCCTTTCAGTCTGAGAAGTGAATTGTCTCATCGTCACACAGCAAACATATACTGGGTATTGCAAGCAAAGGGAACACTATAATCTTGCCTGACCGGGAATCGAACTCAGGGCCGAGTCATTGAAAGCGACCGGGCTGACCAATGAGCTAAACCGCCTGGGCTAATTGTTACAGTGAATAATATTTTTTTACAAGCGACAGTTCTCAGCTTAATTTTGCATCAGGCAAATGCAATTGAAGAAGACGTAATATGGATAGTAGGGAGTAATGGCCGTAGCTGCGACGGAAGTGGGGTTAAATGCAACCCGCACTACACAGGCCCACCCCTGTAAACACCCGGCGCCACGAGATAAACCCCTGTGACGTCACAAGGTCGCTGTGACGTCACAAGGCCGCCGAGATAGCCCCCTGTGCCGACACAAGGCGCCGCGCGCCCTGGCGGCGAAGCGTGGAAGCGCGCGTGTGCGCGCGCCCTGGCGGCGAAGCGTGGAAGGGCGCGTGTGCTGCGCCCTGGCGGCGAAGCGTGGAAGCGCGCGTGTGCTGCGCCCTGGCGGCGAAGGTTGGTAGCGCGCGTGCGGCGCGCTCTGTCGGCGAAGGTTGGTAGCGCGGAAGCAGCAGCGCAGGGGTCGGCGGCGTCGCCGTTCTCAAAAACGCGCCGCCCGAGGGTGGCTCGAACCGCGCCCGAGTCCCGCTTCCTGTGCGCGCGCCAGCGGCGGAAGCGGTCGGGCGAGCACGCTGGCTCTGAGCTACGACGACATCGTCTCTGGAGGTGCCTGGTAGGCGGGTGTCTTGGTGCGCGGCGGCGGCGGCGCGCGCGCGCGCGCCCGGGCGGGGAGGGGAGGAGGCCTCTATCGCGGCGCCCGCTCCCCCTCCCCCTCCCCCTCCCCCTCTAGCGCCTGCAATGGAATGTGGGGAGTTGCTAGAGAGAAAAAAAAGGAAACCCTACAAGGCGGTGACAGGGGGAAAAAAAAACCATGAAAACAGTGCCTGTAGTGCAAAGGATTTGCCATCGCGAAAACAAACGGAACAAAAATTCACGGACCGAAACGCACAGCGTCCTGAACTGAACTGAACAGCGCTTCATAATGAGCATTCGCTGCGGACCGCGGCGCTCGCGAGCGCTATCACCCGCCGACATCCGTTCGCCGGTCGCGCAATCTTATCAAGCGCGACTTCCGTTCGCTGTCCTTGGACGGCGCGCGGCGCTGGGCCGCATCGCCTTACCACCCACGAGTGCACGCGTGTGCGCTCTAGTGGCGAACGCGGAAAACGCAGCTCTAGTGCTAACGTTCGCCACTAGAGCGCACGTGCGTGCACTCCAGCGCTTCATAATGAGCATTCGCTGCGGACCGCGGCGCTCGCGAGCGCTATCACCCGCCGACATCCGTTCGCCGGTCGCGCAATCTTATCAAGCGCGACTTCCGTTCGCTGTCCTTGGACGGCGCGCGGCGCTGGGCCGCATCGCCTTACCACCCACGAGTGCACGCCTGTGCGCTCTAGTGGCGAACGCGGGAAACGCAGCTCTAGTGCTAACGTTCGCCACTAGAGCGCACGTGCGTGCACTCCAGCGCTTCATAATGAGCATTCGCTGCGGACCGCGGCGCTCGCGAGCGCTATCACCCGCCGACATCCGTTCGCCGGTCGCGCAATCTTATCAAGCGCGACTTCCGTTCGCTGTCCTTGGACGGCGCGCGGCGCTGGGCCGCATCGCCTTACCACCCACGAGTGCACGCCTGTGCGCTCTAGTGGCGAACGCGGGAAACGCAGCTCTAGTGCTAACGTTCGCCACTAGAGCGCACGTGCGTGCACTCCAGCGCTTCATAATGAGCATTCGCTGCGGACCGCGGCGCTCGCGAGCGCTATCACCCGCCGACATCCGTTCGCCGGTCGCGCAATCTTATCAAGCGCGACTTCCGTTCGCTGTCCTTGGACGGCGCGCGGCGCTGGGCCGCATCGCCTTACCACCCACGAGTGCACGCCTGTGCGCTCTAGTGGCGAACGCGGGAAACGCAGCTCTAGTGCTAACGTGACGGTAATGTGAGGATATGCTAGAGAGAAAATAAAAGGAAACCCTACAAGGCGGTGACAGGGGGAAAAAAACCATGAAAACAGTGCGATAAGAATTAAAATTTTTTTATTGAAACCAAATGATACACGGTAAAAAAAATTTTAATTCGAAACATTTTTCATGATACATGGTAAAAATGAATTCGATACGCGTCTCTCTTTTCACGTCATGTGCAATACGTCTATATGATTATATTCGCTTTTGAGGGTATCAAAACAATAGGCGTTTTAGAAAGCGCACAACACGAATGAACAGAATTTTTTATCGCGTACCCGCAGCCATCACGGTGACCCTTTCACACTGTCACGTCACTGTCACTATCACAACTCACTGCCGCTGTACGTCGGAGGACGATTTTCGGTCGGCGGACGAAGAGACTGGATGACTTCACGAGCGCGAGAGACGCGCTGACGCAGAGCTTCGCCGAACGGATCTCGAAGGAGGTGTCCGAGCGCTTCGAGGACTGCTAACACTTGAGCGTGCACTGTGATAATAAATGTTTGCAGTGGAGGATAATCCTGCAGTCCTTCATAAGTGGGGGGAGGTGACGTCGCGTCGTCATTATCCAAGGGAGAGAGGTCCCCCATGATGCCCAAAAATTTTCGGATGACGTTTCCGCGCACGAATAAATTGTCAGCCTGACACATGCAGCACGGCGTGTTTGCTTGTGCGCCGAGAAGCATCATGAACCACACCACTCTCTCATGACATTTCACAGCGAGATCGTGAAGAGTTTTTTCATCGCCTTCGTTCAGCGCTTCTTTCAGATCCAGAGCATCATAGACGGCTTTCAGCAACACAACGGCACCGTACCTTAACCCCCGAAGGACGTCATCGCTGTAGGCTCGCTGACTGCTGGTCACGCTGACAATGATGAAGAGTCTTTCGGCGCCATCGCAGAGAGTGTACAAGTTATGCGCCAACTGCTCCTTCCATCCGCCATCCGCGACTGCGACGTCCCCTGGAGAACGTTCCATGACGGCGGCCGACGAACGAATGCAACCAGTTTGCAAATGCTCTCCCTAAACTATCACATCTACACCGGAAACCCCCTCCGCCAGCAGGGACGAACGTACACGCTCAAGAAGAAATGGACGGGCGTGTACACTGAATGCGGAAATGGCCCCATGGCAAACTCGTGAATGTATCGATCCAATAGCGTTTGTCGTCTGCCACACGCAACGACCGCTTGTTTTGGACAAAAGAATAATTGATGTGATGTCTGGATCGAATGCAGCATTGCTTGTCAATGCGACTAGAATTTTGAAATAAACAATCCAGATAATTTTGAAATGTATATTTTTTAACAATGGATCGCTGCACTCCCTTCGCGCGAGAAACGACCGACTGAGAGCGCGTGAGAAAGGAGTACATTTTGGGTCGCAAACCTACGAATTGTATCATGGGGTCGTTTCCGCATTCGTCCTTAAACAGTCCCAACACTTTTTTGTTGCGTGGCGTGATGTCGAACGCGTTACCGGGAGGAAAGCAAGACGTGTCGAACCATTCTGAACACCGATTCATCTCAGCGTACACGTTCGTGGAGGTAGAGTAAACAAATGAATCGGTGTCCATGTACAGAAGGTGAAGATCGCGAAGCTCCTTTTTACAATAGCGGTAAAAGAAGTCGTACATTCTTAATTTTGAAATTTCTAATATGCAAAATCCTAAATAAATGGGCTTCGTGAGCTTCACCTCCGTTTTCAGCAACTCGATGGTCATGAGATCGCCCTTCACGTGGTGACTGCGCACGAAAGCTGGATTCGCGATAAGATTCCTCGCGCCACACGTCCCCCACCATCTGTTCACGAGATAAATGCGTCGGTGGTTGCGCACGTCCTCCATCGACTTGCCGTACACAGAGTTGTTCATGAGTTTGTAAAATTTATCTTCGAAATCGGAGGACGCGCGCTGTCGAAGCGAGTTGTTGAGGTTCATGTAGACGGCAAGCCAAGGACTTTGATCGAAAGAGAGAATGCGATGAATTTTGGTGAGTTGTACGCCCAACTCAGTCGCCTGAATTAAATTTTGAATGTGGATGACGTAGCGACGCTTGGGCAACAGCGTCGCCATCAGCTTGACTTGCCTGCTTTTCGTGTCGGGGGGCACACGTGACTCCGGACAAGGAGGCAAATCGCTCAATCGATCGTGAATCTCGTGTGGATAGTCGAGGTCGACTTCGAGAACGTATCCGCGATCGGTCTGAGCGCCCGCCTGCTTGATGTCGAACGCGCAAATGTCCTTCTCCGTCAACCATCTAAACCGACCTGTGGGCAACGGATGACTCATGCTGTACCCATAAAGATTATTACAATCGACATAGGAGAGATAAGATTCCTGATCAGATGCATCAAAGGAATCCCCCACGTGCGCGTGATTCGCCTCGGCGTGGCGCCCGACCACCTGAACGAGTCCTCCCCGAATGCCTTTTTCGAAAAAGAGAACCATATCAACGTCCGTGAGAAGCTCTAGCGTGACACCGGTTGTTTTGAGCATGGCGTCCCACGAGAGACCGGGAGCGGTGAAATAGAAAGCGGGATCGAGACCGTACACCTTCAAACACAAATTTCTAAAGGTTTCAAAAATGTCGGTGAGCAGCAATACGTCGATTTTCAAATACAAATCGGCGTACTCACCTAAATTTCGACAGGAGAAGGCCGCCCACACGGTCTGCGCGTGGGCGTACTCCTCGTCCGAGATGTGTTCGTTTTTGAGCCGATTGAAAAAGGCCTCGCGTGGCGGCAAAGACGTTTCTTCCAATTTCACCATGCAATCGACATAGTCGTACGGGAAGACGCCCTTCCTGCGTGCCAGAGCAAAGAGCGCATCATCGGGAAACGCCGTCCGAGTAAATTTCAAATCGCGATCAGAAAGCGAGTGACTCAAGCCATCAAGTGATGCGCCTAAAAATTTAAAAGAGTCCAAAAAGCGCAATTCCACACCTCCGATTCTCTGAGAAACGGACACGAATCTCTCGTGATTGTGCGGAATCACGCTCAGTTTTTGATAGCTACTCTCGGCCCAGGCCTGCAGGAGAAAATGCCAGTCGTACCCGCTTCCGTTATGCATCAAGACGGGAATGTGCTTCGGAGCCCGGAAGTTGACGTTGCAATCTTGATGCGCCGCTCCGCGAAACAGACCTGTGAAATGGTCGTGATCTCTCACACGAGCGGAATTTGGAAGAAAAGGACCCTTGCAAATGTGACACGCGTCGGAATTTTGAAAGGCAACTTCGTCTTCCTCTCGCATAAGGAGAGGCGTCGGATGCTTCAAAAGATCATCGTATTCTTTTGCAAGGTCCGCCAAATGATCGATCAATTGATTGGCGACGTCGCGCCCGCGTAGCTCGATTCTCTGGGAGCGCGCTTCATCAAAATCGCACACCACTTGCACGCCTACCGAAAAAGGGCTCGTGAAGTTGGTAGGCCTGAAGAAAGGAGTCGCTCGGCGAAGGCTCACACGAAGAGACGGGAACGGTGAGCGCTTCAAAATCAACATACACCGCAATCGGGCATCTCTGCTGGCGGGCGTGATTCTTGAAACGCATGAATCGTGCCTCTGAGGAAGCAGATGGTACAGTCAAACGTGCCGGCGACACGGCACTGCAATCGAGCATGTGAGCTTCGAGTTTCTCTTGCGACCGAAACAAATTCAAACAGCGTTCGCAAGCGAAGAGCTTATGTTCATGGGTACTGTGTTGACTACCCACCAACTTTTCCAAATTTTTAATCCAAACATAGTGAGTGACCCCCCTTGATGCATACATTAAAAAATTGAAATGGTTCTCTTTTTTGGTTTTCGCAAAGTGCACCGGACCTACAACATCCCACGTTTTCTTTTCAGAACACCAAACAAGATTAAACACGTGAAAAGAATATTTAGAATTTTGATGTTCGAAGCGTTTAATCTCGTGAACAGTCATCGGCCAGGTGATGTTCCGCAAATCGAGTTGATTTTCTAGTTCGTCAAAAATGGCCTGATAAGTACTAGTGCGAGAGACATGCGAAGAAATTTTGGCGCGTGGGGGCTGACGTCGATGAAAGAGAGCCGAAGCCAGCGCCCACAAGAAACATTTCTCATCTTGATTATGCACATTTACCACGGCCTTACGGGCAGCAATGCTATTGGGGAGCGGAATGTACGATGATCCAGTGTGAGCAATGGGCTCAAAAAGATGATAGTGAACATGAAGGGCAACGATTTCATGAAGCGCTTTTCCGCTCTCCCGTTCATGAAACTCGTCGAATTTGGAATTTATAGGATCAACGATGCGTTGAAAAAAAAATTCCCCGATATCATCACTGCGAGTCACCACGGCAGCGCGAGCGTTGAGAAAGATGGGTTGTATCTCGCCCACGATCTCACCCGTCTCCGGATTGCGGCGTTCGAGCATGAAACGACATTCGAGTTGCGCAAAAATTTTGAAAGCAGGCGCGGAAGGAGAAGCAAAGAGCTCGAACAATTTCAGTTGAAAGGGCACTTGACAGCGATTAAGAAACGTAAGGGGGTCGCTGTCATTCAAAGAATTCGCGATAATGCCACGCTGAACCCGACTGTTTAAAGACTGTACAACGTTCGTCCAATTGAGAGCATTTGCAATACATGAAGAACGGCGCTGTTGCTGCTGGGATGAACCTACAAAAGCAAAACACATAAAACAAATGAATAACAAGGCAAAACACATAAACCAAATGAATAACATATTTCAACGTATGTCGCCTACGTATTGAATGAAATTCAAAGAAAAAAAATCTTACCAGCCTCACGTTGCTCGCGAACGTAACGGGCTAAACAAATTTTTTTCATTAGCAATAGATGTTGTTGATGGGATGAACCTATCGAAACAAACAAAAACATAAAACAAATGAATAACATGTTTCAACACATGTCGCATACGTATTGAATGAAAGTCAAAGAAAACTTACCAGCCTCACGTTGCTAGCGAACGTTCACTGCTCCCTTCAACGTTCAACGGAGTGCTGTTGCTGATGAGATAAACCTAGAAACAATCAAAACACAGAAAACCATTAAAACATAGTTCAACACATGGCGCCTACATATTAAATGAAAGAGAAAAAAATCCGTACACCGTATGTATAAGCAAGTCACGAGAATGGTGTAAAGCATTAACAATATGACTGCCACGAAGAAGCAACGATGAATAACGACGTCTCGACGACAGTCCATGACAGCCAACGCTCGACTAACGAAGAAAGTCAACTGTCATGCACTTTTAAAACAGGACGTCCTGCGTTGCCGGACATGATGTCGAAACAGCTACGACTGCTACAGTCGACATGATGTTGAAAAACAGGACGTCGTTATTTGCCGGAAGAAAGATAGTGGTAAGAAGCGCACGACGGCGATGATGAGGAAAGACAGGACAACGGAATTAAACGGAAATTTTAAAAGAAGTTCATGACATCATTGACACACCGGAAGTGGTGCAAGAAGCAGTTTAGGCTATAAAGAGAGGACATCCTCTTTGAAAATGCTCACTCGCAGTCAGCACGCCGCGCCCTAACACTGCAGCGCTCGCATCAACAAAATGGCAAACCACAATCAGACACCGACAGAAGAAACAACAGCAAAAAAACGACGAGCTCAGTAAGTGACGACAGTTGCAACGAACGCACATCTTGAAACAATTGAATGTTTCATACATGAATACGATGTTTTCAAATGGTGCATGTATTGATTTTTCGCAGAGACATCCACATACATGGACAGCCATTCGATAAAAAGGAGCACGACATGCTTGTCGTGTCCGATTCAGATGAGGATGAGCTGGCGGATGCATTCGCTCTCGCCATTCCTTCAGGCACGCAACCAGAATCGCAGAATTTAGAAATGGTTCTGCCATTCAAAAAACAGAAGCCAGATCCTGTAAGGGCCCACTATTTTAATCAAGCCGACGGCGAAGTCGTAAAAGTAAACGCGAGACCCGACTGCACCGTCTACGTGTATAAGCGGCTCAAAGTCCTAAAGTAAGTCATTGTTATCTTATAGTATAAACATACAACGTAGCCCTAAAATCGTTATCGCACTAAAGCGTTAAAAATTTTTTTGTTATAGTCCATGGGAGGAGATGTCAGCTAAAGCGGAAAGTGAAAATACCCGATTAAATTTTGGCAATATTCCCAAAGGTGTATTTTTTGAAATTACCGGCATACAACTCATTATTAGCACGAAATTCGATAAGGAATCCTACGTTGCGACGATAGGAGATATCTTTTCGGTCTTCTTACCAGCAAGGTATGTAAACGACCGCGTGATGAAATTCAAAGTTTTTTTTTTACATGTCATGAATACTTGTACTTGTACTTACATGTTTTGTCATTCTTCGTTTCAGATTTACACCCCTCATCAAAACGATTACGGAGGAGCAATTTTTAAAAGAGCGACCACACCTTACCTACCTAGGCGTAAACGAAAACAATCAAGCCAACGTCGTTCTAATATACAAAAAAAACGATCTCCATCGACCCAAAATATGGTCGTATATCAAAAGTATGTTTATCAAATATGGAATTTTGTAACAAGTAAAAAAAATTGTCATAACTAATTAAAATATAATAAACAATAAAATATGTCTATTGAAATATTTCATTCACTTTCCTTCCCCCACCCCAAAAAATAATCCGCAAATTAAAACTTAAAATAAATAATGAAATATTAAAATAACTTACTGTTTCTTGCACTGGCGCGTATTTTTGAAATGTGTTGCTGATCTGCTGAGACTGCAAATCTGCAACAAGGAGACGTAGACTTAGAACACTGCTCTAAGAATGACATTACATAAATTTATGTAAAAAAAATTATTGTAAAAAATTATTGTAAAAAAAAAACACTTACTATTCCGTCTCCGATGTCCATACGGTGTCGATTACGCTGCGGCGTATGACGTCCACGGGAAAATACCTGGCGGCACAGCGTCTTCTTTGGATCAAGCTGTAGTGCAAAGGATTTGCCATCGCGAAAACAAACGAATCAAAAATTCACGGACCTAAACGCACAGCGCCCTGTATTGAACTGAACAACGCTTCATAATGTGTATTCGCTGCGGACCGCGGCGCTCGCGAGCGCTATCACCCGCCGACATCCGTTCGCCGAAGTCGCGCAATCTTATCAAGCGACTTCCGTTCGTTGTCCTTGGACGGCGCGCTGCGCTCGCAGCTGCGCTGGGCGGCATCGCCTTACCACCCACGAGTGCACGCCTTTGCGCTCTAGTGGCGAACGCGGGAAACGCAACGTTCGCTGTCCTTGGACGGCGCGCGGCGCTCTCAGAAGCGCTGGCCGGCTACCCATGCGTGCAGGCCTGTGCGCTCTAGTGGCGAACGCGGGAAACGCAGCTCTAGTGCTAACGTGACGGTAACGAGAGCGCGCATGTGTACTGATTCTCTCACTCCTGAACTCCGCGCTGGCTCGCGTTCGCTTGCGTTTCCCACGTTCGTCACTAGAGCGCACGTGCGTGCACTCATGGCAGTGCTAACATGCAGTTCTTTACGAAAGTTCTCGCGTTCGGACTGTCCCCCTGTTCGACGCCCGTGTCGCTCCTTATGTTTGTGAAAAAAGAATTATATAATTATATTCAACTTGGTCCAATGTAAAAAAAACTTTGATATAAAATATAGCAGTAAGTTTCAAGCTTTTATTTTACCTCATTATCAGGATGGAAGAGCTAATGAAATTCAATTCATTAAAAACATTTTTAACAATTTTGATGTTTTTTTTTCCTTCAAAAGCCGTACGCAGAAATCAAAACGCTCAGTCGCAAGAAAGTGATGGATGTTTTCGGACATATAGTTCGTGCGCGTCACGTCGTCACGAAGCGATACGTCGATGAACAAATCGATGGTGTTGTGAAGCGCATGAGGAGATATGATGATGATGATGATGAGTCTGTGGTGAAAGAAAGCGGACTCGATGCTCTCGAGCGGAAGCTCTCTATACGTTTCGGAGAACAGGAAAACAGATTAAAACGTTCGCGAAGAACGAATGCAATGCGCTCGCGGCCGCGCACGAAAGCAAGTCTGCGGAAACCGTGAAAAAACAAAATAGCGAACTCGATGCTCTCGAGAAGAAGCTCTCTACGCGTGTTGATCAACAGGAGAAAGACTTAAAGGCGTTCGCGAAGAAGGAATGCAGCGCGCTCGTGGCCGCGCACGAAAAGAAAATTCCTTCCAAACTCTTGGACACGTTACCGCTCGTCGGCTCGTCCGGTCATTACAATTTTCACAACAAACTTCTTCGCAAAGTAGGCGCCGGCACTGCCCCTTCGGACGTGGCGATTAAGTCGCAATTAGATGACACGCTGGCGGATGCGAAAAAACACGCGGATCAGCTGTTTCACGCGCATAAAGAACTAGTCAAAAACGACTATTCTAATCTCGACACAAAGATAGAAAAAAAATTGAATGACACGCTGGCGGTTGCTAAAAAACACGCGGAGGACCTTTTTCACGTGCATAAAGAACTAGTCAAAAAGGATAATGCTAACCTCGAAACAAAGATAGAAAAAAAAATTAGACAAGCTCGAGGCGCGTGTGTCGAGTTTCATTGACAACATGATAGTTTATCACAATAAGTTGCAGCATGAAGTCGCTGTCGATAAAGAAAATTTGGAAAAGCTCAATGAGCGTCTGATTAGGAAAGGGATAACTTGGGCAAAAGATGATATTTAAAGGAGACCGCCTTGCGTCCGTGTGTTAGTTCCGTCATGGTTCGCACAGTGTGTAGAACGACTACGACGAGAGAGTGTAAGAAACTTGTTCGGTCGGCGAGGAGGGCGCGGAGCGGCGCCGATTCTCTCCCTGGCGCCGTCATCACCCCTCCGACCGGTCGCGGCATGTTTTTGCAAGGTCGATGCGTCGGCGGACCCTGTAGGAAGTCGTCTCGGCTGCGGGGGAGAGGCGTACGGAGGAGGAAAGGAAGAACGGTGAAAGGGAGAAGGAAGAGTAAGAGAGGCGGCTTTCCTTCCCGCCCTCATTCCACTTCATTCCCCCAATCCTAAGCGGGCTGGGCGCGATCGGTTCTCTCGCAGGCTGGCGCTTCCGCTATTGCGAACGCCGTGACAAACGCCAAAAGCAAAAACCGAGAACTAGCGGAAATGATGCGCCATAACAAGGATCATGGAAGGCTCCAAAAAAGGATCGGGCGTGTTGCTAAAGGCCGCGAAAATGCTTCGAACGAGCCGGCGGGGGAGGAAGAGGGCGACGAGGGGGCGGGGGAAAAAAACTAATGAGCAGAGTACCGCGTCGAGCGCTCACGCACGAGGAAGTGACCCGCTTTGCGAAGAAGGTGTTGGAGATTCCGCATTTTCGAGGTGTGTTCACGCGAGATGCGCTGCCCAAAACAAGTCGGAAGCGTGAGTGCGGCGTCGTCAATCTGGACGACGCCCGCGGCGCCGGTACTCATTTCGTCGCTTACGCGAAGCGTGGGCGGACGGTGCGTTACTTTGATTCCTTCGGACTTCCGCCCCCTCCCGAGTTCCTGCGCTACGCGCGCGGGACCCACGTGACGTACAACACGCGCCAAATTCAAAAATACAACACGAAAAATTGCGGCAAGTTATGTCTGCAATTTCTTTTTCACGAATGGAAGGAGGACAACAAAAACAAAAAAGGAAGATGAACCGCCTCATTTGACCTGAGGCATTCGTGTCATGCGCACGTACACGTTAGTCGGGCAGGGACCTGAGATCGCGGTGCAGTTCGCGCCGGGTGTCGACCTCTCGGACGACGTTTACGAGATCGCGCTCGTGCATCTTAGCACTGTGCACCACATTCGCAACGTGAAGGAGGGACACAACAAACTCCACTACGACGTCGACGAGGGTGGTGGTGGTGGGGGTTCACTCACAAGCTATGTGCTGTCCGTCCCTCCGGGCACGTATACCTTGGAAGACATCAATCGTCATATCTCGAACATCCTGCAACACCAGTTTCCCACTGACTTTGCGGGTAAGAAGCACTTTTTCGACTTGGCGGCGGACTCGCATACGAACAGAGTGCGCGTCAACACTTCCTTCACGCTACGTTTCGACCACGCCGAATCCATTGGTCCTCTCCTCGGATTTTCAAGGACGGTGACACCCACACTTTTTGACAAGTACGTGTCATCCGAGACTTCCCCGAAGATCGTGAAAGATTTTGAAGTGTTCGTGACGTGTAACGTGATCGAAAGCGGGTATATAAACAATCGTAAAGCGCACGTGCTGTATCAGTTCCATGTGACCGTCTTTCCTGCCGCCATCATTGAAGAAAGGCCGAGCGAAAGAATCTATCACCGTGTCACGCGAAATTGGATCGACGAGTTATCGGTTCGACTCGAGAACGTGGAGGGACAATTGGTGCCGTTGAACTCGGAAACACCGCTGTCGTGCACCTTACTCGTACGCCCCAGAATCAGCAGCAGCAGACTATGAAGGAGAAACAGCGCTATAAAATGCAGCCCGTTTCGCGGCCGAGGCACAGAGTGCTTTGTCCGCTCACCGCGCTCACATCGTCTAGCCACCGCATCCTACGAGCGTTAGGCTACACTATTGTTTCGAATAAAAAAGAAGAAAAACGACATGCCGCCGAAGAGAATGAAGCAAGCTCATTCTACGACGGAAATCGTGGACGAACACGCGGTCGACATTCTCCGCAGGGAGAATATAAAACACCACATCGTCAACGAAGCTGTTCACGAACACTTTCCGTACATTAAATCGTTTGGTCAAAACGACGAAATTCGCATTACTATCATGAATAAGGATGCCGTTCTCTTACCTTGCGAGAGTTCGCTCGTCATCGCGGGATCTGCCGTCAAAAAGGACACCGCAGATCGCACCAACTGCGAATTGATCAACAACGCTTTCGCTTTTCTTTTTAGCGAAATTCGTTACGAAATCAACAACGTGATCGTCGACGTCGTTAGAAATCCAGGCATCACGAGCACGATGAAGAACGTGTGTTTCCTTTCGCCAGCAGAAAGAAGAGCGTTCGGCAATGCGTGTTGGACCGAAGATCTCAAGTTATACGAGTCAGGCAAGTGCAACACCGAATTCATGCTCAGTAAGACGGGCGGGAAATTTTACGGTATCGTGCCGTTACGACTGTGGATGGGATTTTTCGAAGATCACACGCGCGTCATGACCGGCGTGAAACACGACCTCGTTCTCATTCGAGGTCGTCATAATAATCGATGTCTCACGACGACAGCGGAATCGCCGAACGAAACAACGATTACCGTGACGGACGTGATTTGGAGAATGCCTCATTTGACGCTGAGCGATGCTGCTTCCCTCGCGGTGACGAGAGTGCTGGACAGTCGGCGCCCGATCCCCATGCAATTCAGACGATGGGAAATTCACGAATACCCCAACGTACCAAGCGGCGGAAAGGGACCGTTTCAGTGGACGGTAAAGACTGCCGCCAAAGAGGACAATCCCCTGTACATTTTCTTTGGAATGCAATCGGGGAAAGACGTGAACCTGAAACAGAATTCTATCGAATTGCAAAACTGTATTTAAACGACGAGTTTTACCCTTATTCCGAACTTCTATGCAACGTAAAATTTTATACCAGTGATACTGAAAAATGGCAACCGTATCTCTACGAAATGATGCAAAAAGCGGAACGTTCTTACTACAATCGCAATCCCATATCGAATATGGAATATTGGTATGTGAATAGTTGGTTTCCTATTATCGTATGGGACGTCTCCTCCAGAGAGTCTGCCGTCCTCCCCTCGCAAACCGACATCAAGATCACGTGGGAAACGGGTACAGCTATGCCAGCGAACGTCACGGCGTATTGTCTCATTATCTACAAAACGGAAGTGCTGTACGCACCAATCGATGACTTTGTGGTGAAGAAAAACGTCATGGTATAAGAAGTCGCGTGTTTCGCTCGCCGCCTTCATTTCTTGTCCTTCCTTCACGAGAGGATGATTCGCGTCAGTCGCGGAAAAGAGAGCGCAGAAGAAGAAGAAGATTATCACCCATTGACTTCGCCTGGTGAAGACGAAGAAGAAGTGGGCGGTTCGACCTCTTCTTACGATTCGCAACTCGCAGCAGTTTTTGGAAGTGGCGGTGTAGACAGCATGGCGGATGAGGAGGTGAGATCAGCGACTCCACCACCTCTCGATTATCCTTCTGCGTGCGATCATCCATGTCCGCGGCGTTGTACATCGAAAAAGAAGAAGAAGAACGGCGGAAAGGTCGCAAAACCAAAAGAGCGAAAGAAGAAAACAACACCATCGACTCGGCGTCGACTGAACAACAGGAAGAAGACGACAGACCGAACGACGCCGCCAACCTCACCGGATACGGTCTGCTGCGATCTTCTTCCTCTGGAGACTGTCAGCGAATGCGCGCGCAACGCGGCGACATGGTTAGCGAGAGCGGTCGAGATGACGATTGCATCGATGGCGACCTCCAGCGCAGAAAATGGTCATTAACATGTAAACATTTTGAAAGGGTCAATAAAAACACATGATTCTATTTGTTTTTGTTTTTTTTTTCGTCGTCCTTCACACACGCCGTGAGTAGTCATCCTTCCCCTTCCCCCTCTCTCCTTAGATCTCCTGTTTTAAAACAGAGCGTCCTTCGAAGAAGGACAACAGTCTCTCGCACGGGTTGTGATGATGGACGTTGTTCAACAATCGACCACACTGCCCGTCGTGAACGTGACGGCCTTATGGCGCGGACAAGAGGACGAGGCAAAGAGTCGACACGGGCCGCTTTTCCCAGATAGCGTGCGCGCTCTTATCGTGGGACATTCCGGTTGCGGCAAGACGAACGTGGTCGTCTCGCTTCTCACCGGCCAGTTCGGGCTGGCGTTCCGCAACGTGTATGTATATTCCACCACAGACACGCAGCCCATGTACGCGTACTTGAAGCAAGTCCGCGATGGAATCGCACCGTTTCATTCGTTTACGCAGCACGATAGCATCGTGCCCCCGGTCGAGGCGTCCCCCGACAGCGTTTTATTTTCGACGACATCGCCACCGAAAAACAAGACTGCATCAAAGCCTACTTTGCGGCCGGAAGGCACAAACACACGGACGTGCTCTATCTCTGTCAAACGTACACCAAAATTCCCAAACAGTTGATACGCGATAACGCGAATATGATTGTCATCTTCCGGCAAGACGACAACAACTTCGAGTACATTTACAAAGAACACGTCGGAAACGATTTTAGGACCTTCCACGATTTTAGGCGCTGTGCGCCGACGTGTGGAACACAGACCGGTTTGCTTTTGCGGTGATCTGCAAACCTAGTGCGCTTCAACAGGGACGATACCGATCGGGCTTCGACCGGTTTCTCGTGCCGACGCACGTGGGGGGGGACGTAAAGTTTAGGTTATATAATCACTTTGCTTTCGCAACTAGACTTCACTCTACGCCATGGTGTACGTGCGACAGCATTTCAATGTCGCGCGAGCGCGGCGGGGGGGGCGGCGCGGAAGAGGCATCATAGGACGGGTGCTGAATCGGGCGATAGACAAACTTCCCTTCGAAATACACATTCCCGGTGGCTATCAATTTTGCGGACCCGGTACGAAGCTCATGAAGAGGCTGCAAAGAGGCGACCGCGGTATTAATCCTTTGGACGCAGCGTGTCGATAGCACGACATCGCCTACCACAACTACAAAGGAGGTGAGGAACGCAAAAGGGCGGACGAAGCGCTCGCCAAAGCAGCGTGGGAGCGGGTCAAGTCCAGCGACGCGAGTCTCGGTGAAAGAGCTGCCGCGCTCGGTGTGGCGGGTGTGGTAAAATCCAAAATAGGAGGGCGCGTGAAAAACATAGAAACCACTTCGAGGCACGTGAGAAGAAAAGGAGGCAGTGAAACAAGACAACAGCCCAAAAGACCAAAGCGAGACTTGAAGACGCTCCACGCGCTTGAGCAAGCGAAAAAGAGCTTGCGCGAAAAGACACCGCGTCGTCCTCCTCCTCCTCCTCCTTCCTCACCGCCCGCTCCCCTTCGATCCGACACGCCGGAAGAGAGATTGAAAATGGAGGTGGAGAAGGCTCGTGAAAACATTCGACAAAAAATATACACGCTGCAAGAAGCCGAAACGATGCGCAATCGATTCCTCGATACTTATCTCACGGCGCCCGTCTCGAAAGCGCTGCACCGCCATCAAAAAAAGGGAAAAAATAATAGCAACCCACCACCATCATCGTCTTCCGTTCAACCTTCTACTACGCGTGTTTCTATCAAATCGGAATCAAGAGAAGAAGATGAAGACGATGTCTTTTATCCCTCTTTCGAAACACTCCCAGAGTTGGAAGAAGGGAACGAAGAAGTAAGAAATAGAGATGTTCGCAGTCAACATTATGATCAATTGGTAACCTATTTGCAAAATGCTGCAATCGGTGTAGGAGATACCACGTACGGACCGTACTATATAGGAGGGCGACCTCACATCGGTAACGCCGTCATAGAGCTTTACCCGGACGAGGAAGCATTCTTCGTTCAGGGACATAAATTCTACCCAGAGCCAGGCCTCCTCGAACTACTTTTCGAGCAACGACCCAACCGGAGAGATGTCACGAAAGACGATTTGAAGAAATACAAAAAGATTCTCGAATTGTCTTCCGCACACAAGGTGAATTACAGACCGAATTTACACTTTAACACAAAGGATAATGTACTGAAATATCGTGAAATTATCTCGCCTCTTTTCGCGGGGGAAAGACGAAGTAAAAGCCTTGAAATGATGAAACGAAAGAGAACGGGGAGGGGACTACGTTTTGTGACGGCGCCAGACTACAAATATTGGCGCGATCCGAACACGCTCGTGGAGAGGCTGCGTCTCTTACACGCTTCGCGGACCGCCGGTAACAACGGACTCGACGGAGAAATAGTAGAAATAGAAGATGAATTGCGTGACGCCGGTATTATCGCTTAGCTCCTCTGACCATGCAGAAGAATAAGAAGAAGACGACGACGACCTCCGTTCGACAAGGACTCGCTGCGGAATTGCACGCGCCTGCCCGTCGTCGTTACGAAAGACGGCGGACGATGACGAAAGGATTCGATAATTTGTGGCAAGCGGACTTGGTCGACATGCAGCCGTACTCCAAAAGCAATCGAGGGATGCGTTACATTCTCACCGTCATCGACGTGTACAGCAAGTACGCCTGGGCGGAAGCGATAAAGAAAAAGACCGGAGCGGAAGTCGTCAAGGCTTTCGACCGCATCGTGACGTCGAGCGGCCGAGAGCCCCGCTACCTGCAAACCGATCAAGGCACAGAGTTTTACAATACCGCGCTCAACAAGTGGCTCCGAGAGCGCGGCATTCATCATTATTCCACCTTTTCCAACGTGAAGGCCGCCGTCGTCGAACGTTTCAATCGAACGCTCAAGGAGCGGATGTGGAGGCGTTTCACCGCCGAGGGGACACGACGCTGGACCCTCATGCTCGCCGACCTCCTCCGAGATTACAACAATACCAAATATCGCACCATCGGCATGAAACCGAAAGACGTGAAGAAAGACAACAGCCTCATGCGCACGGTGTACGACCGAGTGAAAACGCTCGATCCGCGTCTCCTGAGGAACAATCGATTTCGAGTCGGCGACATCGTTCGGGTGAGCACGTACAAGAGCTCGCCGTTTCGGAAAGGCTACGAAGCGCGATGGGGCACCGAACTCTTTAAAATCGTTCGTGTGCACCTCTCGAATCCCGTCACGTACTCGCTAGAAGACCTGAAAGGCGAAACGATCAAGGGGCGCTTCTACACCGAAGAATTGCATCGCACGCGATTTCCCGACCACTATTTAGTCGAGCGCGTCGTACGGAAAAAGGGCCCGCTTCGCCTCGTGAAATGGCTCGGTTTCGACTCACGCCACAATTCGTGGGTGCATGCGAGAGACATTGAAGGCGGAAAACCGAAGAGTCCTTGAAGTGGGTGGGGGAACGATAAGAGACGCGCTCCACTTCCTGTCTGCTGTCGTCAACACGCGAGTATAAGAAAGCTGACGGCAGCACGACGACCGTCACTCTTTGTGCGAGAGAGTTGCTTTGCGCATGCGCGCCGCCAATCCGTTTCTGTGCGGAAGCATGATGCGCTACGTGAGAAATGCTTTACATTCAACATTCGTCGCGGAACGACCGCCGCCTCCTCCTCCTCCTGAACAGGACACCTCGTTAAGAGAAACTAAAGAACGGCTGGAAAGCATCCATGTGTTGAGCGTGGAGCAAACGTGGGACGAAGCCGCCGAGGAGACTGCTGCGCGGACGGCGACGCCGACATCGACCGCGGCAGCGGCGTCGTGCGACGAGGACGCTGCGTCGACATCGGCCGCAGCGTGGCACGAGAACGAAATCTTTGTCGAGCGTGAGGTGAAACCGCTCCTCTATAGCAACGATCGTCGTTCCAGAAGAATAAGAAAAAGGAGACAGATCCTCCAACTCATGGCCCCACAGGTCCATCGCGGATCCACAGCTGTCGTGGATCTGCAAGGTTATACTCTCGACAAACGCTTCAACATCAAAGTGTTGACCGTCATACGCCAATCAAAAGACAATGACGATCCTGATCGACTCATTCAGACATTCATTTTTCGTCCACCGCGACCTTTCTATACATTGAGCAGCGACGACAAGAAACATGTGGAGTTGATCAAACAATACCATCCCGCCACACCGCCGTGGAGTAGTGGGAGTTACAATTATGACGACAGAGCTTCTGTGATTAGGTCAGCTTTAAAAGGTGCGACAACATTATACGTCAAGGGAGGTGAAAAGAAAAGGTGGTTGGGGGAGTACATGGAAGGAGAAGGCTGCTGCGTTGTCGATCTCGCGGAGTTCGGCTGTCCTCCGCTACACGAGTGCTTACACGCGGTCCGCGACATCTACGCTTGCGGTGACGTCAGCCTAGCTGGGCGTCACGTCATCGCCCTCTACGAATGGCTGCGTACTTACTGCGGCAAGTGGGCAGACATCTAGGCGGATGTTCGCTTCCGTTCGACGACGATAAAAACTCGCGCACTTTTAAGGTCGCTCTCCGCCGCTGCGCTCATCATTACGATGCAGAGCGTTCCGTCGTACACAACTGCCACTCAGCTCGGACGGCTGGAGCGCATCAGACAAGAGACGCGCGAAGACATCGAGCGCGCCCTCCGAAAGTTGCGTGAAGTCAACGGTGCGCTTACACTTCTCGACTCGGAGACATTGAGTCAATTACCGGTCGAATTTTTGTGTCATTGGGTGCAGCCTCAACAGGTGGAGCGCGTTTTCGAGAAACTTCCCGAAGCCACCCGACATCACCCGTTCAAGAACGCAATCCTCGCAATCCTCCACAATCACCTCGCGTTCAAGAACTTCGTCCGTGTAAGGAGCATTGGAATCGCGGACGCACGCGCATCGACGGGCCGCCGCCGCCGAAGCGAAACTGCCGCTTTTGCATCGCTCTCCGCCAGCCTTGCCGACAACACTACTCGGAGGACGACGAGGAAAGCGTGTCCTTCGTGTCGAGTCGAAGACTTTGTCGTCTGCTTGCATCACAACAGCGGACCCCCGGTGTTGAAAGAAGATTGCGTATACTGTAAACTTGTCTTGAACTGTGAATCGAAAAAAATATGATGAGCTGCCTAGATAGCATCGCGATCGGACTTGTTCTTCTGAGCTTTGTTTGCGTGTTCGCTGCTCTTATCTGCTTAGCGCTGTGAAGTGAAACAATTAAAACGGGGAACGATGACATCGCCTCTTCCGCCCCCTTTCGTGGAAGTGCCTGAAGACGAAGCATCACGCATCAATGAATATTGCAGCATATGTTTCAACGATGCCACTCCTCCTCCTAGAATGGCGCGCACGCCATGCAATCACTTGTTTTGTGTTACGTGTATAGAAAGGTGGTTAAACATGTCCAACACGTGTCCTACGTGTCGCCACGTCCTCAAACCTCCACTCGAGCGCGAAAGACACAGAGCTTTTCCGAATCTAGTGGAAGACGTCATGGCATCGATGGTTGATGACTCATACATTATACAAACGATCATCCATCTCTGCACCGCCATGTGCACACTTCCCTCACCCATGAGGCCAACGGTTTTCCAGATTCTGCGAGCTCTGCGACACGTGCTCCTTCGACGACGCATGGAACGAGTTCGGGAAATGGTTCGACGACGTGCTGCTGCAACAACTCGTCACGTGCCTGATATAACTGAACGACTCAATTTGTATATTCCTATTATCGACCCCAGTGACGACAGCGCCGAAATCATCTCTTCCGAGCCCAGTGACGACAGCTCTGAGGAAGAGTAGGATGTGACGTCAATACATCCGCCGCCGATTATAAAACGCCGCGGTGAAACGCTGCCGCCGTCAGTTCATCATGAGCGCCAACCGAGCAGACGCGAAGGAGGCCTTCGTCGACTCGTCAGAGGAGGAGCAGGACGATGATGTGTATGATGACCGAGTGAACTCGCATGATGAAGAGGAGGACATAGAATTTTGCCAACTACCTGACTACGTTGCCACCAAAGAGTACGTGCATGGGCAAACCGACCACGTTCGTCGATTAGCGGCGGACGATGCCGATAGGGCCATGCGGGAACTCATCAATCCTGTCACGACTTCACTACAACGCGTGGTCGATACTCAATCCAACTGTCTGCGCAGATGGAGCGAGGTCAGTCCCTATAACGCCGATCTTTGGCGCATTTCGAATACGGGGTATCCGCAAGAAGAAAAAGATGCCGCCAACAAAGCGTACGTCGACCGCAACATTCGAGACGTCAAAAAGCAGCTAGAAAAACTTCCGCCGCTCCGGTACAGCAAACTGGGAAACGTCAACGTGTTGCAAACCCGCGTCGTCAACATGGCGCCGCCCAAGGCAAAGACAGACGCTGCCACGAAAGGGTATGTGGACGACAAGATCCAGAAGGAGATTGATAAGGCACTCGCCCATTTACAAAGGACCATCGCCACCAGTAACAACGACGACCTTTTGTAAAACGACTGTTGAATAAAATATATCGAATTCATTTTTACCATGTATCATGAAAAATATTTCGAAATAAAATTTTTTTTACCGTGTATCATTTGGTTTCAATAAAAAAATTTTAATTCTTATCGCACTGTTTTCATGTTTTCCCCCCCTGTCACCGCCTTGTAGGGTTTCCTTTTTTTTTCTCTCTAGCATATCCTCACATTACCGTCACGTTAGCACTAGAGCTGCGTTTCCCGCGTTCGCCACTAGAGCGCACAGGCGTGCACTCGTGGGTGGTAAGGCGATGCCGCCCAGCGCCGCGCGCCGTCCAAGGACAGCGAACGGAAGTCGCTTGATAAGATTGCGCGACCGGCGAACGGATGTCGGCGGGTGATAGCGCTCGCGAGCGCCGCGGTCCGCAGCGAATGCTCATTATGAAGCTCTGTTCAGTTCAGTTCAGGGCGCTGTGCGTATCGGTCCGTGAATTTTTGATCCGTTTGTTTTCGCGATGGCAAATCCTTTGCATTACAGGCACTGTTTTCATGTTTGTTTTTTTCCCTGTCACCGCCTTGTAAGGTTTCCTTTTTTTTCTCTCTCTAGCTACTCCCCACATTCCATTGCAGGCGCTAGAGGGGAAGGGGGAGGGGGAGGGGGAGCGGGCGCCGCGATAGAGGCCTCCTCCCCTCCCCGCCCGGGCGCGCGCGCCGCCGCCGCGCACCAAGACACCCGCCTACCAGACACCTCCAGAGACGATGTCGTCGTAGCTCAGAGCCAGCGTGCTCGCCCGATCGCTTCCGCCGCTGGCGCGCACAGGAAGCGGGACTCGGGCACGGTTCGAGCCACCCTCGGGCGGCCTTCGCCGACAGAGCGCGCCGCACGCGCGCTACCAACCTTCGCCGCCAGGGCGCAGCACACGCGCGCTTCCACGCTTCGCCGCCAGGGCGCGCGCGCGGCGGCGGACCGGCGGCCTTGTGTCGTCACAGGGGGCTATCTCGGCGGCCTTGTGACGTCACAGCGACCTTGTGACGTCACAGGGGTTTATCTCGTGGCGCCGGTTGTTTACAGGGGTGGGCCTGTGTAGTGCGGGTTGCATTTAACCCCACTTCCGTCCTAGCTTCGGCACTTCTCCACTACTGTGAGAGTTCAACATCGCTAAGTTGTAACCAAAGACGCTCGTATTTTCGGGGATGGGTAAAATGTAATAGGCAAAACTTTGACTTCTGTCGAGTGGAGTAAGCAGTACAGATTGGTTCATAAATTCATTAAAAGGTTTTATTTAAATAATATCTAGTGGCATTCATATCTAGAAGTACAATGCTACTACAAAAATATGAAGAAACTAGTGATGCTCCAGAATGGTAAAGTCTTTCTCATATTAGTTTTCTATTTTCTTTGGTCTGGGCTAATTATTTTGACTTGTCATATACAGCTGCCATCCATCGCCACAAGGGACCTTTTCTTCCAAAAAATTCTTAATTTTTCGGTTCCCTAATAGTAGAACCGAAATATTTAAGAATATTAAAAAAAACAAAAAACAATCTGAATTGACAATTTTCATTGAAAAATTTCGAGCCGTTTTTAAGAAAATGAAAATTTTTGTGTTTTCGAAAAACTGCAGAAGTTATTTGAATCACTTTCAATCTCAAATACAAAAGTGGTTACAAATAGCTGGAAATGTGCATTTTAACGGATTGAAAGATATTTAAGAATGTATTTGTGTAATTTTTGAAAAGAACAAAAGAATATCCTAAAATAAACATTGTCTTTTTAAATGGGGCAATGAGGCCTTCAGGTGGATAAGTTAAAAAAAGTGGATCCAATTTTGAGGAAATTGCGTTTGAGCGTTTCTGAAAATGCGGAAATTTGAGCATCTTTTTACAGAATTCAGAAAAGTTTCAAAATGTCAAAGGGGCTTCATGTAAGGTATCCTCAAATTGTTTTAAAGAATGCTTTTGAAAGTCTCAAAGCTTTAACTCGCGCCAGATTGACAGGGGTATCTTGAATTTGGGAAAAAACTACGCATAGTGTAGGTGCTAGTGTTGCTCACATACACACACACGGACGGACGGACATTGTCAATTGGTTTTTTGGTATCAAGGAACCACAAAATAAAGATTCTGGCTACATCATGTGATAGTTTTTTTTCTTTAATTTTGCAACAGGTTTCATCCACTTTTTCGTTTATCAGAGCTCAGCAATGATTTTTTTTCTGACGAAAATCCGCCGATTTTTTCGCGCAGCATTACATAACTTTCTCTGTACTACGTGTTTTACTCAGTATATTCGTACGTTTACGCGAAAGTAAAACATCTCTAAAGTCGGAAATAGGCGGATTATGCGGACCAGCAGGTTGAGGAATGTTTGGCAGTAATTCGGTCGGGAATAATGTCACAAACACAATCTGAAACTTCCTTTACAATAAGTTGATCGACTCTACGAAGGAGACTGAAGCACAAAACAAGTCAGAAACTAGGCCACTTAGGTGTTTACTTTAGATGAAGAATTAGCCTTTGCAATTCTCCTTGACAAAATCTGTAATTTTGTATTTCCGGTTCATCTGTATTTAAAGTGTTTCAAGTATTTATTTTTTAAATACACATATTTTGTTTATTTAAATACATCTCTAACATACATGATCAAAAATACAGTTTTTCAAATACAAAATTAATTTAAAATACGTATTTCAAATGAAGTATTTAAATACTGCCCAATCCTGCCAGGCGCACACTGAGTGTGCCAGTCGCATTCTTGTGGTTCCTGACGACAATACGTGTATCATATTGCATTATCTCTTCCGCTAACTTTTCTTATGAGTTTCTTTAACAGTTTGAATTCAACTGCTTGTTTCAACTGCTCCGTTGCAAGTCGTGGGAGTAAGCTAGCTGAATTCTCTCAAAAACTTTTTCGGTGTACTGTGTGCGCCGCGCGGGATATAATGTAAAAACATAAAAGAATCATTGCTTTTCAATGTAGAAGTTATAGAAACCAATTATTACGTATGATGGTTTAAAAGATGAATAAAATTTATTGTGTTAAATATTAATATGTATTTTTATAATCACTCGTTCATATTTACAACTAGCTGGTATCCGGCACGTTGCTGCCGCAGAAGAAATAATTGAGAATATATTCCTCTCCCCCACTCTCATTTTTCCCACTCTGCCTCTTTTTCCATCTCTGTGTCTCTTTTCCCTCCTCACTGTCTCTTTCTCCCCTCAGTGTCTCTTTCGCCTCCTCAGTGTCTCTTTCCCCTCTCAAGGTCTCTTTCCCCCTCAGTGTCTCTTTTCCTCTCACAGTGTCTTTTTCCCCCCTCAGTGTCCCTTGTCCGCCCTAAGTATCTCTTCTCCCCATCAGTGTCACTTCTTCCCTTCGGTGTCTCTTCTTCCCCTCTGGGTCTCTTCTTCCCTCTGGGTCTCTTTTTCCCGCTCTCTGTTTTGCCTCTTACTATTTTCCCTCCCTCTCTATTTTCCCTCTGTCTCTAGTTTTCCCTCTCTATTTCCACCTTGCAATTTTCTCCATCTATTTTCCCCCTCTATTTTCTCTCCCTCTTTCCCTTTCTCATTTCCACCTCTCTCCTTTTCCCTCTCTCTTTGTCCCTCTTTCTCTTTTTCCCTTTCCTCGCCTGCTCGTCCTATTCTCCTCGACCTCGCCCGACAGCACACGGCAACGCCTAACAATGACGAAGCTCAAGTGAATTGGGAATTGCATTTAACTGAAGCGTTATCTTCTGCTGTAGCGATATGTAGTGGAGTTACAATAATTGTACTATGCCTATGTTCTTCCCGCAAGTGCAAGCAGTAAGTTGACAAAGGTTTATCGCAGTCATATGCACGGTACGGCAGCGCATTAAGCACAAACCAAAAAACATTGATTTTTATATTATTGATTAATTTTCTGTGTAATTTGTTTCGTGAATTTTTCCGATATTTTAATAGTTATTCTGCTATTCGGGGCGGCGCTGAATCCTCCATCGGAAATAGTTAAAATTGGTCTGGTCGTTCTTGAGTTACAAATGGTTCCCCGACTTTGTTTTATTTACTTAGACTAGTGAGAACCTGTGCGATTAAATCGCACGGTTAGTCAAATAAACAAACTGTTTTCTGCTTAATTTTTTTTTGCATTCCCGCATTATAAAAGACCTAACCACACTAAGATCACTAACCTGACATACTTCAATATTTCTATTCAATGTAGAAAAGCACATTCACGTGGTTACACATCCTACACTAAACTGAAACAAACGAAAATGCTTGAGTTTGCAACATTTACTTGTCCCCGTTACCGTCCGACAGAGTAATTTTCTTCCGAAAGATCGCGCGACAATCAGAAATAACAGTACCTGAAATAATACTTTTTTAATATTTACATATTTTTAACGCACTGTTTCAATACGAATGTCCCATGTGCAGGTAAAAGGAAACACGATTTTTCAATCCTTTTTTTAAATACAGATTGGTTTCGTATGTCACCCAATTTATCGAAAAGACAAAACAGCACTTTGAGAAATAATATATAAGAAGATTCTGTGCCAGAGCAGCAAAAATGTAATAGAATGCTCAAGAAGATCTTATACTGTTGTGATACACCATCTGTTGAGGAAAAGAGTAGCCGATCGAAGGTGGTTGCTAGGGGGCTTTGTTGATAAAAGATGAAAGTCGACTTTTTGTGAGGTAAAAAGTTCTGTTGGTTTTGAACGAGTGATAGTTGTAACCAACACCGCCTGGAATACAAGGCCTGCCGACGTATTCCGTGACGTCACATAGGAAGGCCGAGAATCGCCGGCCGCGGTGGCCGCTCGGCAATAGCAATGCTGTAAATATTGCATACGTTTCCTGGGATATTTAGAATTCTTTGTCTTTAGTTCGTTTAAACTTGAGGCATATGGACTAATTGAAAGGTCAAAAAATAAAGACATTTATTTATTTATTTAACGTCACAAACTTAGCATTTAAACTTATGTATCGATTTTAATACACTTTATTACAGCTCATGTCTTATGTTGCAACACTATTTTTGCTTGCGTCTTTTACATTCTGACATTGTTTTTCGTTTTAAATGGTCAGTTTTTCTTTTTGAATACTTATTTAAAATAGTAGGAAATGGTGTGGCATTTACGATCTATCATCGAAATCTATATTAGATGTAGGCTCCCCATCGTAACAGTTTATTGTGGCATAAAGCTTTTTCGGCCGCATTGCGGCCATCTTCAGTGCTATCAGAGGCGGCTGTGGGCCTCAGTCCAGACAAGACAGCTTATTTAAAAGTTATTAAAGTTAAGGCTACTTATTTAAAAGTAGGTTGGCAGTTACATACATAATGTTTTGAATAATGTCCTTAACGTTATGGTGTTCAATGTTATGACCTTGAAAGAGATTGTAATATTCATTACTCCTAAAGAAACTACTACAATCTTATAATTTGATACCATCAAAAATTCATTTTCTATTTCTTTTGAAATTAATTTTTGCACAATAATGTACAAATAAGACGTACAACAAACAACATCTTTATGAGGGTAAAACAGACTACCTCTCTTATTTGAATTAATCAACATATCATATCTACCAGACTTTTCTGCAATTAAATATTGTTTACAATAGCCATATTTGAATTTTTGTTATAGCATAAGCATTGTATCCCCCAATATATGTTAAAACGGAACAGGTTGATACTGGAATGTCATCAATATCGTCCTCATGTACAGCACAATTACTTTTCAAAATATCTGGAACCACTGTGTTGTGTAGGTCTTCATCCTGAGACATGAAATTCGTCGCATCAAATTCACAAAACATCCACAGAAACTTGACTGAGTCTGTGAGATTTCAAAATCAGGGACATGGCATTCTGAATTCGCAGTTTGCTTTCACTTTCAAAAATTTTGCCTAACAGACACATGACACTGTGCTCCAGACACATGAAACTGTGCTTTAGAAGGGTCTTGCTCCAAATGGGGATTACTGGAAAACGTGCTGCAAATTTGCCTAATAGTTGAGGAACTGGGTAATCTCAAATTGCCAGATGATTTCAGATATTTATATCCATGAGGTGATATCGAGTGAAAAAGACTACAGAATATAAGTAATTGTCATAAATATCTTGCAGTAGTTGTAGGTAGTGGAAGTAATAATATTTGTTCTTTCATAAATCCAATGTGTCTGTGGATCTCTGGTATTACTGTTTCCAAATGATCAAGAAAATGTGTGTTCAAAGTCGATAACATGTTTTATGGAGAAATTGCGACAATTATTGCAGAAAGCTCCACTGATTTCACTAACCATATTCTACAAGTCGTGTATCTTATTGATCTTCCTTGGTAGTTTTCCAGATGGAAGCGAGTGTATTTCAGCATCCTCATTGAAAGCAGATAATATAAATTCTTCACTAACATTAATAGCACAAAACATTCTTGGCTGACAGTTTCCTTTCACTAACAAAATTTACATAATTTTCTTTCAGCAATACCGTCCAATCTGCAGGTAAACTTATGTCGCACACTTTGGATTTCAATTCTTCATAGTAATGAAACGAATTCTTCTCATTATGTGTCTCAAAGGAAACGATGCTTTCTTCGATGACATTTCTTAAAGACTCGTTCTCCAATCGCATACGTCGCATATCCGAGCTTTCTCGAGCAGATGTCGAAGGCCATGACAAATACTTTGGTATTCCAGGCATTACAGACGGTTCAGCACCTAGAAATAATAATTAACTTTGTTATCTCAAACCTACATTGTAGAATGTTAAATTACCATTTACATACTTTTTGTACAAGTACTCTCTGAAAACCTAAAAAATCATTCTATTGTCTCAAGTGAAGCAAATTCTGAAGTCGCCAGACACCTAAAATCACTAAATTTGCATACGATCCCCACAAAAATCATGACTACACAAAACAAACTGTAAGCAAGAAGAACAGCTGTCCTTTCAACTCTTCAGAACTTTACAATAATCAACCCTTTAATGCACAAGGTACTTATGAACTTTACTGTTAAGAATAATTGCATAAAGATTAAGGTCTCTTTCTGAATTACATTATTCTCCTTCTGAAGTCATATATAGTTCCCAAATAATATATTATTTAACTCACCATCAACAAGCCTGGGGTATGACAATGGGGCATTAATTTGCTTCCCTGTTTTCTCATCGTAGGCTGAACTACTTCTTTCAACATCACGTTCGTTAAAATGTAGTTCACAAACCTACACATGAAATAGAAAACAAGATATTGCCACCAAACTAAAGAATCCAGTTCCAGAGAGAATTGGACAGAAAGGTGGTTAGGTATAGAAATCTAGTATGTATCACCAAGTTAAGTAATCTATGAATAATATAATCGAAGATAAGAAATACATATTTTAAAGATAGATTGTAGCTTACCTTTATGTATGTTGTGGGTATAAAATCATTTATACATATTGCTCTCATCGATTTTCTTTTTAACTGACGTCCTTTGGAAACGAAAAAATACCCAACCGAGGTCCATTCTTATAATTTGCCTGGCACCCCGGCAAACAACTAGGCATAATTTCTGCACTTATATCCCTACACACACACACGGTTTAAGTATATTTTACCATTAAATAACAAAAAACATTAAGGTACAGGCCCCGAAACAACACTACCGCACTATAGTATGTGATAATGAATCATGGCCTTCTCGTCGTGACGTCACGCACAAACTCTCAGGGAGTCGGCAGGACCTTGTATTCTAGGCGGTGTTGGTTGTAACCATATGTTCTGTGAAGTTGTAGTCGTTCACTAAAGTAAAAAAATAAAATTGCTGAGTGGAGTGCAGCCTGAAAGTGATCTAAGTTATTTAGGTGCAACGCCCGCTAAGATCAGTCAGAAGTTTTGTGATCCAGAAGTGAGAAACTGTCGGCAAGCAACGAAAAATCCGCAGCAATCAATAGCCAGAAAAACTTTCACGGAGGTTTCTCGTCCCCGTATGGCGGGCGGGTCGAGTTGCCCAGATTGTAAATTGGTAAGCAAATGGTAGATTTGATATTCAGTAGCAGTAGTATAGAAGAAGTAGAGATTTTGTTACAAATGGCTGGCCCAACGTGGGGCCAGATAATATCGCTATTGTAGGAAGTTGGTTGAACCAGGGTGTAGGGTGGCGCGGTTCCTTTGGTTCCTTTAGTGAATCACTTACTCTCGTGAATCGTCCGCCACGGTTCACTTCAGAGGTGGCGATAAATTAAAGTGAATTATCTTCGGGTTGATTAGCTTTGATGGGTCAAAGCATAAATATACAAGAAATGAGCAATTTCATATTTTACGAAAAATTTCTTCATCACGACAATTTTAAAAACAACTTCACTTCACATTGAAAATTACACTTCACTACACTTGTTTTTGTTGAATTAAACTTGTTTCTAAGCTGATTTCATTGCTGTTTGAACTCAAATATTAGTACAGACATGTTTTTAGATTTGAAAAAGCCTTCTAGTAATGTCACTTTCAGTTGTTCCCATAACAACAAATTTATTTACTGGCACTATTTAATGCGATTCGTGCGATTAGAAAAGTGGTATTTCGTGTTTTTTTCGTATTTCAAGACATCTTTTAATAGATTTTGTGTGTCTACCGTGATGGAAGATGTAAATGCAGGATTTATTTATGATTAACATATTATGTAGTATTTGCTTTAAAAAGTAGACGAGTTTGTTTTTAGTATTAAAATGGAGGATTTGAGAGGTGCAAGTCTCCCAATAAAAAAACGTGTAAGTAGTATGTGTTTGTGAAATAGAATTGATTTTAAATATTTGTATTTATTTTATTAGCTTAACAAGTTATTTTTTATTACTAATTTTTTCAGTTCGTAAAAAGTAGGTTTTTTTTTCAGAAACAAGCTTGACGTTTTTTTTCGTGTTATGAGGGTATAATTCGTGCCGAGATACTGCACTAATTTTCAGTATTACTATGGTAGTGGTAATACTATTAAAATTGTATAATTTCAACGACTGTGTGAGTGGATTTTTTCTTTTAAAATTCCGTTTTTCTTTAACATATTAAGTAGAATTGGTTTAAAAAACAAACGAGTTTGGTTTATTCGTATTAAAATGGGGGTTTGGGGGGCGATAGCCCCCAATAACAAAAGTTTAAGTAGTATGAGTTTGTGAAATAGAATTTATTTTAAATGTGAATTTATTTTTACAGCAATTGTGATGTTAAAAAATCTTTTTCAACGTTAATTTTTTTTTGTTTAAATTTATGAGTTCGTGTTTATATTCATTTTTTTCATCGTTCAATTGCATTCAAAAGTGAGTTATTAGTATTTACTTCCTATTGGTTTTTATAAATTTTAGTTTGTATTCTTTTTAAAAGTATGTTTTTTCTGTTATAGAAATTACGCTGTTTCAACAAATTTTTCTTCGCTTTTATTCAATTTCCTTCGTTATTTATCTATCATTCTATTTAATAGTGAGTTATTAATATTATTTGATATTGGTTTTATTTTATATTGTATTATTTTTAAAAATATTTTTTTTGTTTCAGGTTCTTAAAATTCTACGTTTATATTATTATTATTATTATTATTATTATTATTGTTGTTTTTATATTTTTGTTTCATAACTTAAAATAAATGTATAAAAATTCCAACAAATACGGGAGTTATACTTTTCCCATTTATATTCTGTGGCTTATGGAGCAATGTAATAAGTAGCATTTGCTTAACTAAATAGACGAGTGGCATAAGTAACACAAAAAGAGTGGCTTAAGTAGTAAAGAATGTTCAAGCAGCGCGCGCTTCTTAAATAGAATGTGTTTTCAAAGACATTTATTACGTTACCATGTTCAATGCGAATAGTAAACAAGAATTCGGTTCACTGAGTCGATTCCTCCTTAGTGAACCGGCTCAGTGAACCAAAGGAACCGCACCACCCTGAACCCTGGTCTTACCTAGGAAGTTATGATACGCGATATTAGCTCGATTCAGGAAACCTGAAAGTTTAAGATTGCTGCTACATTTATCGCTTTAAAGATAACAGAATAAGAGCCAAAACTGTTTCATCTGGCTATAAAATAGATTTGATATTTGTTTGAAATAAAGTAAAATCAGTTGTATCAGGATGGAAACTAGAAGCAGAAAAATTCGTGCCGGAAAAGTTGGTGAATCGGAAGAGGAGCTTGAATTGGATGAGAGGGAGGGACAAAATGTTATTGACGATGAAAACGCGGGTGCGGAAATTAACGTTGGTTTAGACGTGGAACCGGTGCATGTGGCAGAAGAAGAAATATCGAGGGATGAGGAAGCCGCAGATCCACCAATAGCTAGTTTTGATCACAATGCATTAATCTTGCAAATGTTAGCAGAAATGAACGCCAAATTAGAAACTATGAATGCGGAAATGAATTCCAATTTAGATAATTTGAAAGCCGAAATAAACACGCAATTAAGTACAAACCACGAGAATTTAACTCGGGAATTTCAGAATCTGAGGGGTGAAATTCGGGAAGAAATAGTACAATTGCGAGCAGACACGGCTCTCGAAATTAGTCAAATAAATGTAAGAATGGATAATTTCGATGCTAAAACTGGTGAAATTCAACGGGAACAAAGGGATTGTTTTAATAAAATCCAGGAAGATTTCGTTGATATTAAACAAAATGTCGCGAAACTGGATCATGTCGCAGGCCAACAATGCGAAAAGATGACAATCGTAGAAGCGCGTATAGAACAGATGTCACATATTTCTCAGCAACAAAATGTCAGAATTGGAAATGTAGAAGCGAAAATTGAGAATTCGGATGATATAATTGAAAATAAAATTAAACAAGGTATTAAATCGGTAAAAGAATTAGAAGAATATAGGATTAGGACAGAAACGGCGGAATTAAAGAACAGAATTTCAGAATTGGAAAAAGAGATCGCGACATCGAACTGCAGTGGCAATTCTATGACATCCACGGCATCTTTAGTTTTGCCAAGCCATCTTAAATTCCACGGGGATGTTAAAGAAAAATCATGGTCGTTTTTAGCAAAGCTGGAGAGTTATTTTACTATAAATAACATCCCCGAAAGACTGAAATTACATGTAGTGGAGCAGGCAATGTCCGCGAGGGCACACCACTGGTGGACCTCGTTAGTTCCTGAACCATCGTGTTACGCAGAATGGAAAGAAAAGTATTTAAGAAGGTATTGGAACGAAAGTCATAAGTTTGAATTGAAATATAAGTTAATGGGTGAAAGATTTAGAAAGGGCGGCTCGGAATCCATGTGCGATTTTGCCACACGCAAAATTGCCGCGTTTAAGGCATGTGAGGAGAGAGCGGACATGGGCGAAATTATGAGAATTATCATACGCCAATTACCTAATAGTATTCAAAATTGATTGTGGAACTTAATGCCGGAAAGTACTGAAGATTTAGTTGAACGATTAAATCGGTTCGATCAGACCTTGAGTGGGGAAAATGGCAGAAGTGATAGTAATGGGATGAGTTAACCTAAATGGGTTAGCAATGAAAGAGAATAACGGGAATCAAAGAAATTATGGAGCGGAAGGAAGGGACGTGAAGAGTGAGAATAAGAAAGGAGGAGGGAATGCGACGTGGAAAGGGAAGGAGGAGAAGAAACGGGACCATCTCGAAATTAATGCAATTGTTCAGGAAAACTGAAGCCGTTCGAAATACATGGGCGGGATATTTCGGACGAAGAGGAGGGCGAGACAGTACAGATTACAGCAGTAGAATCCATCTACGTATCGTAGGAGGATTTATTGAGGGAAGACGAAGACAAACGGGCAAGGACGAGCACGTGTTTAATTTTAAAGGGAACATTTAAAGATGTGGCAGTAGAAATTTTAATTGATACTGGAGCAAACGTTTGTGCGGTATCGCAAGAGTTGTACGAACGGGTTAAGAAGAACGGACATGAAATTGAGGAATTACCGAGTAAGAAAATGGATATTCGAGTAGCTAATGGCAAACGGATCGAAACGAAGAGTCGGCAAATTTGGGTGGAAGTAGAGGTCCAGGGGGTGACAATGGAGTTTCCGGCGATAGTAATAAAAGGGTTGATTTGTCCGATTATTCTGGGCATGGATGGCCTAAAGATGTACCAAGCCAGGGTCGACGTTGGTAGCATGTGTGTATCGCTACGTAGCGACAAAGGGCACAAGCATTGTTTAGGGATCAAGGACCAGGCGGACGAAACCTTATATATTTGCGACGTGTCGGAATTAGTTGAAGAGACTCCTGATCCATTCCAGGAAGCAGTGGGAAACGCCGTCGATGAAAACGGGATTGATTGTAGTCATAAAATGCAGAAGTTAATAAATGATTATCGTGAAGTATTCGGGAGCTCGACAGATCCAGTGATAGGTTATCAATTTCAATTAGAACTGACTGATGAGGAGCCCTTTAATTGTAGACAGTACCCGATTCCCCAAATATTTAGGAAGGAGGTGAGAAAACAAATAAACACGATGCTCGAGGAAGGTATAATAAGGAAATCCATGACTTCGTATGTCAGCCCGATTGTAATTGTCAAGAAAAAGAACAACACGATTAGATTTTGTTTAGATGCGAGGAAGCTGAACAGTTAGACTGTCGCTCGTCGGGAGAAACCGCCGAAAATAGAGGAGATAAGTAAAATAAGAGGGGCAAAAATATTTACAGGACTTGACTTTACAGCATCTTATTGGCAGATTGGTGTGCACCCAGATTCGCAAAAATTTATAAGTTTTGCATTGAAGGCAACACGTATAGCTTTCAGAGGATGGCTTTCGGCTTAAAGAATACTGGCGCTGCTTTCATTAGCTATTTGGATGATGTTATCCCAGAAAACTTAAAGAGAACTCTTGTTATGTATGTAGACGACATAGTTTTGTTTTCTAGCAATATGGATACGCATATAAATGATTTCAGACAGCTATTAGAGATTTTTCGGCAGTATGATTTGAAATTAAACCTTGGAAAATGTCAATTCGCTAGGAGAGAAATGGGACATGAATGGGAAATGAATTTATGGGACATGTATTGTCAGATAGAGGGGGGATGTATTGTCACATGAATGGGGTCACATGAATGTCAGATAGAGGGGATATGTATTGTCACATGAATGGGAAATGAATTTATGGGACATGTATTGTCAGATAGAGGAATGTCCATGCAAAATCGGAAACGAGAATTAATCCAAAACTTCCCGAGACCGAGGAACGTCAGAGAAGTCAGAAGATTAATTGGCGTTTGTAATTATTACTCACGGTTTTGCAAGGGGTATTCTGAAACGATACACCCGATAATTGAGTTGCTGAAAAAAGGGAGAAAATGGGAGTGGACTAAAGAAAATTTGAAAATTTAAAAAGCGTTTGAAAATTTAAAAAGGATTTTTGAGAAAACCTTTTTGGTGAGTTACCCGGACTTTAATAAAAGGATGTTTTTACAAATTGACGCCAGTGGGTTTGCTATAGGTGCAGTACTCTTTCAGCTAAATGAAAGAAACGAGCAGCAATTTGTAGCGTTGGAAAGCCGGGTGTTAACATCAAGTGAACATCATTTCACTACTAGCGAACGGGAGGCCTTGGGCATCGTATGGGCCACACAAAAATTAAGATCTTTATTAATAGGAAGACCATTCACGGTATTGACAGATCATAAGGCATTGATTTTTCTTATGAGGAGTCATTTAAACAATGAGAGGTTGCTGCGGTGGTCACTGTGGCTGCAACAGTTTGACTTCGACGTACGCTACTGTGAGGGCCGCGACAACGTTTTGCCTGACCTCTTATCCAGGGTCAGAATATATGAGGATGACCAACAGTTAAAACCCGGATTGCATGCTATTGAGATAGTAAAGATATGCCGTAGGTGGACCACGGCTGAGATAGCTAAAATCCAGAGAGAGGATCCCAAGGGAAAATTAATAATGGAACAGCTTCAGACATTGGCCGCAACGGAGGAGGCAAACAGCAGAGTCTGCGACACGGAATTTGCACGGTGGAAGTTGTATAAGGGAATGTTGTTGTACCGGACCGAAAGGAAAGGAACGCAGTTTAGACCTTGGATTCCGCAAGCGAGTAGGCGGGACCTAATACAATCTACCCATGAACATTTTGGGCATTTCGGATGCAATAAGATTGAGTGTATTTTAAAGTCAAAATGTTACTGGCGAGGAATGGGGCGACAGATTCGGAAACAAATCAGTGGATGCGACGTGTGTCAGAAGACGAAGCAGCCCAATAGAAAGTATGAGGGACGGAGAGAACCAATAATCCCTACAGCTCCCCGGGAAATATATGCTGTCGATTTATACGGGCCACTACCGAAATCTACATTCGGCAATAAGTATTTGTTTGTGATAATCGACGTGTTTTCTAAACTGGTCCAAATATACCCCATTAGAAAAGCAAACACACGCAGTTGCATCACGCAGTGTCGAAAGTTCTGGTGTGCCTAAGAAAATTCTTAGCGAATTGGGAACGCAGTTTACTAGCGAAAACTGAAAAACAGAAATGAATAATCTCGGAGTCAATGTTTGTTTTACCACAGTGCGTAATCCGCAGGCTAACCCAAGCGAACGGGTAATGGAAGAGATCTCGCGGCTGTTTAGAGTATATGTGTCGGAACACCATAATAGATGGATGGAAGCTGTTTCAATTCTAAATTACGTCCTGAATAACGTTCCCCATGGAAGCACGCGAAGGACACCGGCAGAGGTGCATCTGAATAGGTTTGATGGGAAAGATCCGTTTGCAGGGATAAAGATACCCTCGGAAATCAGCGGGGTACCGGACGTGAATAACGAAACACGAATTATTTATGATCATTTGAAGACAGCGGCCGCGAAGAGGGGCAAGAATCAGAAGCAATGCTTTGTGGGAACAAACAGACCGGGGGACGAAGTTTTGATCAGTGTGCCTCAAACGTCGTCAGTTGATAAGAAACTTTTCCAAAAGTTTTTCATCCTCTACAAAGGCCCGTATATAGTAGAAAAGGTGTTGGACAAAAACGCCGTTATGCTGAAAAATGAAGAGGGAAACCAAATAGGGACGTACAATTTTCGGAGCATTAAACCATACGTGCGGGACGATACACACGAGAAAGTGTGAAAGAAAAAGTATATGTAAATATTTGGATATAGTTCATAGATTAGATAGTATTAAATAAGAGTATAATATTTGTAAAAATTGTGTAAATGAAAGCTGAATCTGAACAAATACAAACCAGATAAAATGATAGAAATATGTTGGCAAAATAAAGAATATTATATTAGATTTAAGACTGGAAGAAAGAGGACCTAGTGCTAGTGAAACCATGTGAAGTACCAGTGCAAGAAGGTACGAAGTAATAAGTGATTTTTTTAGATCTTGTCATTTATTAAGCTAAAGCGAATGAAATGACGCTTAGGAGGAGGGAAGCTGTGATATACCATCTGTTGAGGAAAAGAGTAGTCGATCGAAGGTGGTTGCTAGGGGGCTTTGTTGATAAAAGATGAAAGTCGACTTTTTGTGAGGTAAAAAGTTCTGTTGGTTTTGAACGAGTGATAGTTGTAACCATATGTTCTGTGAAGTTGTAGTCGTTCACTAAAGTAAAAAAATAAAATTGCTGAGTGGAGTGCAGCCTGAAAGTGATCTAAGTTATTTAGGTGCAACGCCCGCTAAGATCAGTCAGAAGTTTTGTGATCCAGAAGTGAGAAACTGTCGGCAAGCAACGAAAAATCCGCAGCAATCAATAGCCAGAAAAACTTTCACGGAGGTTTCTCGTCCCCCGTATGGCGGGCGGGTCGAGTTGCCCAGATTGTAAATTGGTAAGCAAATGGTAGATTTGATATTCAGTAGTAGTAGTATAAAAGAAGTACAGATTTGTTACACTGTAGATTAGAGTGTGAAAAACGATTAGTTTTCAAGGCCCTAGGACGTTTTGTTTAGGAGTTACTTAACGACAGAGTTTCGAACTGTGTAGCGGGCTGCGTTTGCATGAATATCTATATATTTATTCTTCAGCGCCATGTAGTGCCATTTTTTCGATATTTTAATAGTTATTCTGTTATTCGGGACGGATATGAATCCAACAAAACAGAAATAATTAAAATTGGTTCATTCGTTCTTGATCTATAAATGGTGTAACTAACACAACTTTGTTTTATATATTTAGAAGATACACAAGACCTAAAATATCATTTAAAAATAACAATGTAGAATGGGGTGGACTTGGATTATGAATTGCACATTCCTCATAACAAACAATACAAGGTTTTAAATCAAGATTTTATATGTATTGATTTCTGGCGAAACGCGACAGTAAGTACCTCAGGAATGAAGTAGGAAAACAAACAAACAAAAAGTAGAGGACCAACTGCTCTACTTCTTATATTATATTAATATTCTCATAGTCAGTGCTACCAATGTTATTGTTATTAAGTGATTAATAATGTTTAACGTGTACTATAAATATATAACTATTTCTATTGAATTAATAATTAATTTGGGGCGCGTCCTGGGACCTAAAATTTTACAATGAGCCTTATGCGATGTAAAAATGTACTTACGGTTTTCAACTTTTCTTATAACTTACATAAATCAACCACGATTTATAAAAATGCATTCAAGTACTTCCTTAAATATAGCCTTCTTCTGCACTTACTAGATTTCCAAACAAACGAAACCTACAAAACCACAAAGAAAATATATTGTGTGATAGAGCTGAACTACAGTACCACAGGATTGACAGTTTTCCACTGAGTATATGGCAGTGCGTGGTACTTAGCCATGCTACTTACTACAAGAATTTGCTTTCAACTTCTCTCTCGGTTCAGAGGTGAATGGCATGCATTATAGTCCCAGGAAATACTAATAATGATGATCGATTATTTTGAAAGTTCACTTTAACATTGGAAGAAGGTAGCAACATTTCTCGTACTGTTCTTCTCTACCGTTATGTTTATCCACAAAAACCGTCGCATTTCAAAATATTGAATACTTATTTGATGTTTAATTTCAACACATTTTCAACTTGGTATAGTTCCAGCAATTATAATAACAAATTTACAAAATACAAGGAGATGGAAGAAAAAACCACAGCAAGTATGATACACGAGATAACACAAATCACATCAATGAAGAAATAAAAAGACATGAATTGGAACTAGTTCTCTCTCAAGTAGGAAATTCAAGCCCAGGTCCAGAAGGCGTACCAAATGCAATAATAAAACAACTTTCAGACAAAGCACTAATGTACTTTTGAGGTATATATAACTTTATATGAAAAGGACAGATTTCCCAGATACATGGAGAGAAGCTATAGTAATCCTCATTTTAAAGCCAGACAAAGTAACAAGCGCACCATCCAACTACAGACCAATAGCACTATCCTGCAATTTATGTAAAATTATGGAGAAAATTATCAGCAGAAGAATTATATGGTACCTGGAGGAACATAATATTTTAGCACCATTACAATTTGGATTTAGAGTATCACGTTCGACAATGGACTATCTAATAAATATAGAAGCAGAGATATGTAAAGCTTTCATAAACTAGCGGTGCTTCCAACGCACATACTTTCTCGCACTGCTTCTATACGGTGCTAAATGCTACTCCACTACTTCATAAACCAGCAAATGTGTTTTCTACCAGAAAAGGTTTTCCGTTCCGAGACCCGAAATCCGATCCGGTACTCAAAGTTAACGAACCGACACTTATACCACTACGCCAAACTAGCACCGTATGGACCGAACAGAGCCGTAAAAAGAATCAAACCGGGCTATAAAATGGTAAATGCATGGTAAACAAACAATTGATACGATTATAAAATACCATTTACAAATCCAAGAAGAGACGTGAAAAAATGTTGAATGTTAAAAACTCGAAAAAATATATTCAGACACTTAGAGTTCATGTATCGTAATTATCAATATTTGTTATTCAAATGCCTTTACATGGTTTTCAATAAAGTTTTTAGTATTCTAAATTATTTCCCGTGACGATAGAGAATTTTGATAAATAATATACCCCGACCAGAACTCGAACCGGCGCAGCTTCCCTCCGAAAAGCTGTGCCAATTCTCACTGATTAACGACTGCGACCAAAATGGCTCTGCATGACTTTTACACTTGTATAATAGTAATAGTGTATGGTGGCTTAATTTCTAGCATTTGGAAGCTGAAAAATCTTGAGAATTTGAAACAAAATGTCTTTAGGCGCCCAAAGAAGGTATCTCGGAAGATTATCATTCATAACAGAAAAACTGGTTCAAAATATACAGATTATAAAACTAAGTTCAGCGAAAAAGTCTGCGCCATTCTATTGCACCACTACTTTTTGTATTTATTTACCGTCCATTATTACACGCGTGGGGAAAACTTAAAAAAAAAATTTGAAGCGGTTTTTGAGAAATTTCTTTTTGTAATTTTGAAGCAAAGATTACGCAAAAATGACTTGTTTTTTCAGAAAATGCTACATAAACTTTTTTTAAAGATCTACTTTTGTACAAGAGACTTTCTTCGAAGTAAAAATCGCTATCTACAATTTTGTAGTTTAAAAAATATTCTCTTGCATTTTCAAAAAACAAAGTAATTCCCAGAAGTAGGACTCAGGCCATATTTTTTATCGTCCTTCATTACAAAAGAGAAGAATATTTAAAGAAAAAATTTGGAGCGGTTTTTGAGGAGCATTTTTTTGTGAATTTGAATCACAATTTTCGCTAAAAACTACTCGTTTTTTTCAAAAAGTGGTGCATGACCTTATTTAAAGTGCTAATTTGTATAAAACGACTTTGAGGTAAAAATCTCTATCTTCAATTATGCAGGTTTTAAAAAATTATTTTGCAGTTTTCAAAAAATTGGGAATATCAAAGAAAATGATACCTACACCATTTTCTTAAACGTCCTTTGCACTATTCAACAACAAAATATAATCAAAAATAATTTTCTTTTATAAAAGGGCAAAATTACAACTTTTCATTTCACGTAGTGACTCCATTACATTTTCCTGAGTATTTCAACAACGAAGGTATCAGAAAATTCAGTAAGTTTCATTTTCTATCATTGTCTCACATAAAAACAAAAAAATTATTGAAAATTCTTCAAAGCCAATGAACACAACTTAGAAAAATTACGAAATTTAAGATATTTGTAATAGCTTCACAAATATTTATAAATTAATTATTACATACAAAATTTTGAAAATCTTTTACATAAAGGCTAAAAAATGTGGTGAAAGGTATGTGAAATGTAAAGCTTCTGACTTGAGGCAAGATTAGGCAACAGCAGCCAAGCAAAGATAAGTCAAAAGAGAACCCGTGCCACCTCTCTCGGGTTAAAGCTAAGGTACAGGAGAAGTATCCAAGATCTATTTTCCTTTCCCGTATACATACGTATACACGGAGTGATATAGGTAGTATAGGGTAAGTTATGTAATGCTGCGCGAAAAAATGGCCAATTTTCGGCAGAAAAAAATTCATTGCCGGGCCGTGAAAACGAAAAAGTGGATAAAAACCAGTTGCTAAATAATACCCATACGTACCCATACGTACATAAACCATACTCACAATTGCTTCCAAAATGGATATTTCCCTGTCGATCTGGTTCTGGTCGAAGCTTTGAGATTTTGAAAAACATTCTGTAAAATTTCGGGGTACACTACATGAAGCCCCCCGGACAGTTTCAATTTTTTCTCAAAAACGGCTCCAAACTTTTTCTTTAAATTTCTTGTAAGAATAGAGTAAAATACATTATTACGGTAGCATAGGTCCGATTTTCACGGATAACTCTGAATTTTTGAAAATTGCAAAATTTTAAAATTTTTTCGGCGTCTTTGTGGAACTACAAAATTGAAGATATTGATTTTTCTTTTAAACAAAATTTGTTGTCCAAAGTGAGTTCTTTCATTTAGGTCATCCATTTTTTGAAACGATTTGTAGTTTCCGCGCAATATTGCGTACAACATGCGCAATTTCAAATAATTACAAAAATAAGATTTTCTCAAAAACGGCTCCAAATTTTTTCTTTAAACGTTTGGTAGGTATAGAGCCTAATGTATTTTATGAGATGACAAAAACGCCATATTGCTCTATCATTTTGTTTTTTCAAAAATAGGAAAAATGGAGCTTTTTGTTTTTTCAAAAATCGGAGCTTGTCTCTCGCGTCGTTAATATTTACATTAGCGGCGATTTTTTCACATTATTATATTAACTAGCGTACCCGTTCGAGAACTCTGGCATGTTAAACCCCATCCTTTCCCTATCCATTTGGCTATCCTTTCTATAAAGAAGGAGAGGAACTACTGATGTACACAGAATATCAAACAAAATAACAATGCAATTGATGTTGAAAACAAAATTTCAATAAAAGTTTACTCAGCACTATAGAGACATGTTCTTGGAACAATTCACACTTCTTTTAAAACAACATTTGAAGAAAATATTCAATCTTCCTTGAAAGTTAGATTTTCGCTTTCCTTGATAGTCACAAAATTCGGATTCGGATGGTTTAAGGAGATTAGAATGGTATAACGGTCAGCGTTGCGAATTGTTGTACCCAAAGGGTTCGGGCCCGGGTTCAACCCATGTTCAACCACGATCGAAGCCGTGGATTTCTGAGGGCGAAAAAATCCTTCGTACGCCTTCCTTCGGAGGGGAAGTAAAGCCGGCTACCCCCTTGTAGTTTTTCTGCATGTAAAAAACTCAAGACTAAAAGAAACCTTGGAGCTAAATTCAAATCACCTGTTTCGTCGCCCAGGATACTTTTTCTCCGCTAGGTGGTGAATGGAGAGTAACGCAATTTGCATGGTCAGACGGAAGAGCTGGCCTAATGGCCCGAGTCTCGCCACGTAAAATTAGGCATTAACTAACTAAACAAAAATAACAGAAAAGGTTTTTTACACTTGAGAAAGCCAAGTAAAGTAGTGTGAAAATACCGAATCGGGCAAGTATAGACCTTTGCAATATTATTTAACTTTCCTTGATTTGTTAGGATGAATCGAGGTGATTTTGGAGAGTCAGAGTGCCAGCTTGCTCGGGTGCGAAAATTGAAAAAATATTTGTATACTAAGAAGTATTGAATTATTTTCTGCGTTCTTACATACCTCAAGAAAAGCAATTCCGAGCCAAAAAAATAATCAAACTAATATTTTCACTTTTGAGTACTAAATACCATTGTTGCAATTAGAAACAATTTAGTAGGATTGGACTTCACTTCGGTACGTGGGAATGTTGCTCAAACGATGTTTGCATATTGAATATCTTAACGAACCGAAACCTAGAGTATAATATCAAACGGTGTATTATTTACAATTTGAGTTTGCAGCTGGGCGTTGATGTACATACTTCCAGATACCGCCAACATTTAAATCGTGCGTTTGGACTGCGATCGTTGACAGTTGTCGAGTGACTTGTGCTATTCTTTCTATAATTTTAAATTTAGTTGTTTTTTTAATTAATTCACGTAGTATTGTAGGCTAGCGCGTTTTGACTTTTGTTTTCTATTTATTTCAGGCTATTTTACTTTTGCCACTTTAAAAAGTTTGTTCCTTGTGTTTTGCCTTAGCACAAATTGCCCCCACTACCTCTGCATACCCGTGCGAGAACACTCGCATGTTAGACATCACACTCATCTCTGTCCTCCTATTTTCATTCTAAGAGGGAAAGTAGTTAACGAAACATGTTTATTTGTTTAAAAATCTATAAAGGTAACTTGCAATGCACTAACACAATAAATAAAAATGAAAAACAATGCAATTAATATGCAAAAGAAATTTTCAAAAATATTTATTCAATATGGAGAATTTTCTTGGAAAAGTTTCCAACACTTACTTAAAGACATTTGAAGTAAGTCTTTGTCAGTTAGGTTTTAGTGTTTCATAATAGTCACAAAAAATAGCTTTCTACTTTGAGAAAGCTACGTATCTGAACCCGTCGTATGATAACGAAAATATTGGTACAGGTAAAACACAAACACAGTTTTCACTCCTCACTGAACACCCACAACCCTCCACAATTAATTACACAGCACTTACAGACCATGGCAAAACGTTAATTGAATAATTTCACTACACGCTTAAGAATCAATCTTCATAGGTATCAAGCATCTATAATAGTACTTCTAGTCATTGCTGGAGAGCAAATTGTGCATTAATGATTGTGCAAATAAACCTAATCAGACTGCACAAACCACGGGGTATACAGAAAGCGTAAATATAAGATTTGAGGAATCTAAGCCTTCTAAGCGTGCCGTCACAAAAATGGCTACCAGCATCAAGGGCTGAAATATTGAGGTGGCGTTGATAGTATTGAAATTTTAATATTTAAGGTTCTAAAACGCTTAGTTCAGATGTTATTTGACGAAATCTTCGGCAAGTGTTTCGGGTTGCATTTGATTTGAATATTTTGATGCGTGTTTTTTAACAAATCCTTCATATTTTTAAAGTCAATGTGCAATTCGTCACGTCTCCGTGAAATTCTCTTTCTTTAGAGACCCCAATTATAAAGATTGGTTGCGTGTGAGAGCCGCAACGCAAAGGTATACTACTGAAATCATACAGGAGACGATGAATACATATGCTTTAAATAATGTCTAGTAAAGTTTCTCGAAAACACAGCCGTTTTCTGTAAAAACTACCTCAAATTTTGGAACTTTCAGAAACGCTCAAACGCCATTTTATCATGTATTGCGTAAAATTTTTTCTTCAAACTTTTGTAACGGATTGTGCTAATTACACTCTTCCATATGACGTAGAGTTTATTTTGAGTTTTTTTTCAAAAATTACATAAATGTACTTTTTAAAGATCTTTCACATCTTTAATATGTACAGTCGATGACACAAATTCTGGGCGATACCCTATGCGGCCAAATCTGGCCTTTCCACAGCTTGGACAACCACGTCTGGGCACTTGACCAATCCCGGAGCCTAGGCAAAGCGGCTCTTATCATTGGCTTTTGCGCCAAGATTCAGATACTTCCCCCTTCCTCCCCTTGAAGATTTTCCTCCTCGTTATCTCAAAGGGGCGGAGGAATTTTGAGGTGATTGACGTCGGCGTCGCTGCTTCGCTATCGGGGAGGGGAGCAGGTAAGTTAACGCAGGCGAAACGGACGCTGACGACCCACGCGCCAGCCGGTCATGGGGCAAGAGCAATGGCATTTTTATCGAATTCTTTATACATAAATGGCAAATGCGAATATACATAGCAAATGTTAATTTTTTATTTGTGGAAATCTTCACTCAAGTTAAATATTTTATTAACTATTTTTGAATAACCACCTGTTAAAAAGAAGAATAAATTAAATTAGAAGAAAAAATAGAGTCTTAAAATGTTACGATTCGATGTAATTTTCTTAAAACGAGCTATTAAGAAAGTAACAAAAACGTCTTTGAATAAACTTGAAAGATACTGAGTTTGTAGCTAAGAAATTTCAATGCCGTTACAATTTTCCAGTTAAAATGTTTAAATGGAACACAGGTGTTCTCAAAGGTAGTATTTTCACAACTTATATTATGTTTTAGTGTGACCTCCATAAACAGTGTCCTGGAGTATTATGTTCGATTGGAGGAGCTCCATCACAATCCAAAGAAACTCCAGGAAACTCACTTTACCACAGTTATCGATATTCAAGTAAGGCACCGTTTTATTCACAGGAATTACACGGTCCTTGTTTTCTAATTGTTTTGTGAAATAATTTTTGCCTTTGTAAGGTATACGCATGAGGAATATTTTCTGCCTAGAAGAGGAATCCCAATACAATAATGTGCATCAAACATCATAATTCATTTGATTTTAGATAGACACCTACAACATCAGTGTTTTCATGAACTCGCAAGAATCCAAATCCGAACAATTGATCTATTTTATTTACTATTTACACAAAATTCAACTTCATAGTTTCTTAAAATAAACGAAACGTGAATTGTGCTTAATCACCTTAACAATTGCGTAGTGCAACATTATTGGCAAAATTGCCAGAAAAGATATGACAAATTCATAGATTGATTTTAAATCATATGATGATTATGATTAGGGTTTAAAGGAGCTTCAACATGTCATGGGAGCTCGTGCCAATCAGTAAAATAATTTTTATTTATTATAAATTGAGTAAAAATATAGTAAAGTCTGACTAATTATGAAATGAAATAACTGATAAAGAGAATGTTTCATGAACCAATAAAAAATCAGTTCATAGAAGGCATTTTAAAAATCACCCTCATCTCTCGCGATGTCTTCTCCGAATACCACTTAAATTATTGCAGTGCACCGAGAGCATCTATAGGGTAAGGTCTGTTCATTTCTTGCAAGTGTGGAGTGGGCAAACGCGATAAGATGTCCTTGTAAGAAGGGGCAGTGCTCGATCCGAATGTGAATGAAAATTACCTCCTCGCGCCTTGAGCCACGCATGACGACCAGGTTTTTTATGGGGTTCTTGATCCTTGTGAGTTTGAAATAAGAATTCGGTCACTCTTTTTGCCATGCACGATATAACCTTTCAATGTTAATGATAAGAGTAACTTATTCATTTTACTCTATTAATGTTACTGTGTTTTTTTAAAAAAAATCATCTGTTAAAAAATCAGGTGGTGCTTAGATATAGTACAAACTTCCTCGTACTATCTGTGAGTGTTATAATTATAACTCACATAATATACTAATATTAAGGGGATAATATTAGGGTTAGCAATTTTCAGCTTTCATGATTTTTCGGGAGAGGTTGAGATCAATTCCACGATTTATTATAATTTTTAACGATTTTAACGACGCGAACGCATGGCAGTACTGCCGGTAAGCTTGAACGTCAGTGTGCCTTTATTCGCCACAGTGTAAACAAAGTTTTGTTTCTGAGTGCTACACATGTCGAGTTGCAGCTGAAGCACACAGAATTCATGTTGAGATTTACCGTGAACATGCGACATGCAGAGACTTGGTTTCGACGCTTCAAAAATAACGCTTTTGATCTTTGAGATAAAGAACATACTGGCGCACCTAAAACTTTAAAGGACAAAGAGTTGGAGGCATTACTAAATGAAGACGCATGTCAAACGCTAGCTGACATCGCAAACCTGTTTTGAAAGCATTAGGAATGATCCAGAAGCAAGGGCATTGGGTGCCGAATGAGTGTAAGTCGAGAGATGTCGAACGGCGTTTCCTCACGTGTGAAATGCTACTTCAACAGCAGAGAAGAAAAAATTTTTTGCATCGTATCGTGACTGGCGATGAAAAGTGGATACAGTAAGCCTAAGGGTAAAAGATCGCGGGGTTAAGACGGCCCACGCATCGACATCTTGCGCAAAGCCAAATATCCATGATTTGAAGCTTCTCCTCTGCATTTGAGGAGGATCAGCTGGGTGCAATTTATTACGAGTTTCTCAAAACAAAACGAAACTATCACGGAATATCTCTATCGACTGCACTTGATGCACTTGAGCCGACCCCTAAAGAAAAAAACGAAGCCACTTTACGAGCAGAGATAACACAAGGTGACTTTGTTACACGACAACTCTCGGCTACATGGTGACGACACCGGTGAAAACCTACTTGAAAAACATTTAAATGGGAAGCCCTGCCCCACCCGCTGTATTCACCAGACATCGCCCCTTCAGACTTATCACCTATTCTGTTCAATGGCACATGGTCTAGCGCGCTAGCAGCTCTTCCCATTCGTATGAAGATTCCAAAAAAACGGGTTGATTCTTGGATAGTCCCAAAAGACATCGTTTTTGCAATGCGGAATTCTTCTGTTGTCAGAAAATTGGGCAAAAGTAGTAGCTAGTGATGGGCTATACTTTGAGTGGTATATTGTATACCACATACTATAATTATTTTTTTTTATTACGCCAGAGCGTCAAAGATTTGAAACTGGTCACAAATGACCAACCATCAATTTACATATATTCTTAAATCTAAGTTTAAAATATTATTTACATGTTCACTCAATAGTGAAGTATGTATTTAATTCACAATATAAAAATAAATTTATTGTCAATATTTAACTTAATTCAAAGGGCTTGGTCCTCTTTAGTCTCCTCCGCTGGTTATGGTGATCCAACAGTTGAATGCTTCTTCTAAGTTAACATGTTCATGCAGTCTCATTTTCATGTTTGGCAGCGAAGCTTCTAATTTCACTTGACACATATGGAACCTCCAAGATCACGATGTAGATCCCTATTTCTAATGTACCCGGGGCATTTACAATGTTTCGCAGTACTTTGTTTTGGAAGTTTGTATTGATTTTCATATTGTTTTCCTTGATGCATCCCCAGAGTTGGACACCATAGAGCCAAATCGGTTTTTCAGAGTTGGTTTGTAGATTAAGATTTTGTTGTGTATGGACAGTTGAGAAGCACTTCCCAAAAGCCAGTACAATTTGTCTATATTTAAGATTTAATTCATTCCTTTTCTTTTTCACGTGGTTCCTTCCATTGCAGTTTAATATCTAATGTCATGCCTAAAGTATTTAGCAGTGTTTGCGTAAGGTACTTTAGGCCAGTTAAACATGAGAGAAGGGGTGCTTACAATTCTCATTGTTTGTAAAAGTTATGTGCACTGATTTTGACTCATTTAATTTGATCTTCCAAATTTTTGTCCAATAGAGTGTATTTGATTACAAGCTTTTTGTAATATGCCTATGGCCTCCTGCACGTCTGGGTGCGTAACCATCAGGGCTGTGTCATCAGCAAAGGTCATCCACAATTACGTTTTCGTTTTGTGGGATACTACTGGTATACAATGAGTAAGAACGGGCCCCAAAATACTTCCTTGTGTGGGCACTCCTCTGCTCTTTATCTCTTTTAGCTCTGAGTATTCTTATTCTACTCTGACCCAAAAGAGTCTCTCAGATATGTAGGATTTTAACAATGTTACATACTGTGTGGGTAATTGCTTATTTAGTTTAAAAAACTCAACCCCTGATGCCAGACCTTATCAAACGCCTGCTACATCAAGACAGATTGCTGAACAGACCAGTTTGTTCTTCTAATGTTTTCCTCTATTGTAATTGAGATTCTATGGAACTTGGTCCGATTGTAGAGTGTTTCTGTCTGAATTCGAACTGATGGTTTGGGGATCAATTTTTTCTTTCAATTATTGGCGTTTTTAACCTTTTTACAAGCAACTTCTCAAAGACTTTTGAATATGATGGGCAGCAAAGATATTGCCTATGAAGACGATGCTAATACTATAAAGCTTTATACTAATAAAATAAAGCTTTATTTTTCTCACGAGGACAAAAAACGCGATAACTTATTCAAACACCCTTATAATTTATTGAAAATATGTCTGGTCATATTATTGGGCAATGAAATTATAGAGTTTGCTTGAATTGGAAGTGATTGTTTAGATTATGTGGGTTTAATAAACTAACTGTAGCTGAATATTGCGCTACAAA